>JBAMBJ010004462.1:0-48662 GCA_037043495.1 Drosophila recens
CCTTTCGATCGGTATTTAGCTCGACCTGATCGGACAGTCATAGCAAATTTTCCATTCTTCCTGTGTATATATGCTAGTCGCCTTCGCACCCTTCGTGCTGCTTTCGTCACTAGCGCGGACTGCCGTCCGCAGTGATTGCAGTTTGTGCAATAAATTAAAACGGAAGTTATGGCCTACAAGTTGATTTTTTGTGTTCTCTGACTTTGTTTTTATAATTAAATAACATGCCTCATGACTGTGCCCCAGCTGATGCTACAGCAACCCCACCTCCCCGCATTTCTGCAGGGCATCTCTTTCCATGTGCACTGCACTTGGATGCGTTAATTAAAATAAAAACACAGCTGCTTATCGCCCCCGGCTCCGAGGAGTTGTTGTCGAGTTTATAGACCCTGTACATGTAAGCTACAAAGGGTATGTTGAGTTTGTCAACTTGAAAATATATGTTCCTATATATTCCTGATTACTATCAACGTTAGATTACTCCATGTCTGTCTGTCCTCAGTGTGAGGAGCTAAATTTAAGAAACTAAGAGCTAGACACTCTGAACTTGGTATGTAGGTTGCTGTTTATTTAAAGTATATGAAGTTATCTTTATAATTTTGTCAGGCCAACTTTCGTCTGGGAACTTTTTTTATGCAATCGACAAAACCTCTCAAAACTCGTAGTAAAAAAATTAAAAAAAAAAAAAATTTAAAATGAGCTATTTTCGCTAATTGTGCTAATTGTGATATTTGTATTTGTTTTGTATAATATTTGCATTATTTTTACTTTCACTTTTATTTGGTTATTACAGGGTGTGTCCCAGTCGAGCATGCTCAACTCTAGCCTTTTCTACTAGCTCCTTTCGTTGTTGTTGTAGTTGCTGTCTCACGAATTGTGGCTGGAAAAGTGGCAGGGAGTCGGAGTCGGTGGCAAATAACTTTTGGCTGTCAGGCAGAAGGCAAGCGATAACAACAAAAGTTGACTGCACTCTCACCCTTTCTCTGTCTCTTTCTCTCTCCCTCAAGGGGGGCAGAGAGAAGTGGGCACTTATTTAGGAATTATGCGCCAAGGCGCAACTTTAGCTACAACAACATGCAACATGCAGCATACAGCATGCAACTGAAGAAGCGTTGCACACTTTTGTTGCCTGTTGTCAACAACTTGTTCCTGGGGTTCATTCGGCACAAAGTTTTTGGAGCAACCCGACGCCAGCTCAGCCCCCAAGACAACTAAATCCTTCTGCACACTCACACACACACACACACACACACACACCTAACTGCACACATACATGTCCATGCATGTCTGCAGCTTTGAAGTTGTGGAAACACGCCCGAAGTCCAGATGCGACTACATTATTGCCACGCCAGACGTTGTCCCTCTATATATGCTATATATATATACACACACATGTATGTTTGCTCCTCTCATAGGGGTTGACTTGGGGGGTAGTGGAAAAGAGGGGGTGTGGTTAAGGGGGGAGTAGTGGCTGCTGTTACGCCGTCTGTTGGCTGGCTGATTGAATTGCCTGATTGCTCTGATTGCCGCCGCCAGACATCTGACGTCCGACGTCGTCATCGTCGTCATCATCGTTGAAACTAAATTAAGACACTTCAATTGGCCACCGTCTGTCCGCCCTCTCCCTCTTCTTCTGTCTCTCTCTCTTACTCTCTAACTAGAATGCAACTTGGCCCGCACAATTGGCAGCTAAATGTCAAAAACTACTTGTATTTAGTACTTATACTTTGTACCAAATTTATAACAAATATTGAAACAGCTAAGTAGATATAATTCGACATACAACAGTATTATATACCCTGTAATTGGCTTAAGCTGGCAATGGGATGTGAAAGACTATTTGTATATATATTTATTTAATGTCAAACTAAACAGCCGACACAACAATATATATTTAAATTCAAAATACAATTTTGTAAATCATTTAAAATTAAAGTAAAAGAATAATCAGTTTATATTTGAATAAATTTACACGAACACCATTTATTAAGTCAAGCTTAAAATAAGTTAAATTATAATTAGCAAGTGGACTCTATTCTAGATAACTCAAGACTAGAAAGGAAAATGCATGAAAAACTTTTCAGTTAAGATTTCATAGATTTCGCAAAGGAAATTTCTAAAAGTATATTTTTTAAAGATTCTATAATTACGTCTACATATTAATATGCCCCCCAATAAATTAAAATTTATTCAATAATTGTAGTCCGACAGATTTGTAGCTCCTCATCGTTCAACTCTATTTGAGAATGATCTTTGTCAAAATTAAATGCACACATAATAAATTACATAAATTTTCAACGAGTTGGATATTGAAAATGTATATTTTCGAGTGTAAAACAAGTTTTATGATTTGCAACTGTTTGCTTCAACACTTGGCGCTAATATTATGTGGAGGATTCCCAGGGAGTCGATTATATGTGGCACAGAGGGGAAATGTTTGTGGACTCTAAAGCTATTGATGACATACTTATTTTTATTAGTTCTAAGCAGTTGTCCCAGTTTGTGGCAGAGTGTTTGTCTGAGCAGAGTGCGAGATAAATGTCTTTAGACATTCGATTGCAGTTCCATAAAAATGGGGGATATTTCATCATAAAGAGTGCTATTTGGACACTCGATAACATTTCATTCAGTTGCAACAGTTGCAGCATCAGCTTGTCGCTTTTAAGTAGAACTACTGATTTTTTACGACATTCCGATAAATGTATCGAACGTTATCGTGGAGTATAAAGAATTTTATCATTTGTGTAGAATTTAAAGATATTTGTGGTTTGTAACTTGTAAAGAATTGATGAATGTTTCAAGCCAGCGGTGGGCACGAAATCTGAATTCGGGAGCACTACAACAACATCAACAAAAACAACCCTAAGTTGGGAGCAGCCGCTGCTCCCGGAGCCACTGCGTGCCCACCGCTGTTTTAAACAATCGATGCTATGTTATCGATAAGTATCGGTTTTGCGATTGGTGTGTTATGGAAATGTAATCGAAATAAATTGCACACACTATGAATAAATTCTAATGGTTATCGGTACGTTTTTTGGCTGGACTTATCGATTAGTATGTAAATGTAATGCGTCAATCGAACAACTCTGCTTATATGAAAAGAAAATGTATTTTAGAAATACACAAATATATTTCTTATATCGATGTCAAACTGTAAGTGGATTTCTTGCGCTCAGTGTGGTAATAATTATTTATCATCTGCAATTTATTTAATGTCAAGTTGCTAAAAAAAAACCCGGTTGTAATCTCTTTACAGAGCGAAAGGGGCAGCTGTCGAATTTGTTCATAAAATGTGCTGCCCACTGTGCGACAGTGATGCCACAACAACAACAACACACACACACACCACTGACAGACGACACACTCAACAGCCACTAGCAAAAGATAACTTAATATTTGTCTGCTGCTGCTGTTGTTGCAAAGTAAACGAAATTGTCGGAGATTTTTGTGGTTGCAGCTAGAAGCGAAATGTCAAGCGTTGCCTTTGCTTTTGGCTTTGGCTTTGGCTGTGTCGTTGCCTTGTCGACTTGCAACAAACTCTCGACTTGTCTGCGGCTGCTAAGCGACACATATTTCATGTGGCAACTAAAAATTGCAATGCAAAATGCAACAGCAGCAATGGCAACAACAATCATTTGGGTTAAAATCATTGTGGCACACAAAGCGGCAGCACAATAGACAGACCAAGAGAGAGTGAGTGAGACAGGGAGGGAGGGAAAGAGACGGAAATAAGTAAAAAAAAGAACAAGAGCAAATTGAACAATATGTACATGTGTGTGTGTATTGCAACATTGCTCAGTGTTGTGTTTTTACACCCATTACTCGAATATGGGGTATATAGGGTGTAAAAAATATATATATTCTTGATCAGCACAAGAGTCGATAACAGCTTGATTCCGCAAATTTTGCACACAGTCTCCTTTAATTAAATAAACATCTGCATGATCAATGGACTTTAAGAGAAAGAGATTCAAATTTAAATGTATTTTAAATTTTTAATTCCTTCACACATACATTAATGTTTCTTTTTTTTATGGTAAATATTTACCATTATTATTGTTAACAATTTTTCTTTAATCACATCAAGACCTAACAAATATGAGTATAGTTATGGCTATTTTAAGTAATTTTTTTACCTCCAAAACTTGAAATTCATAAAGATTTTGAACAATCTCATTTATTATAATAATTATTGTCAGTATATTCACAAAATTGTAACGAGATCGGATAAACGTAACCATAGTTATGGCTGTTTTATGACGAGCGCCTAAATGTATGCTGTCATTTTTTTTAACCCATAATACACTTACTAATGACATAATCACAAGTTCCTTACAACTTTTAGAGCTATGATGTTAAATTAAATAAATAAAAGTTCAGGTATACACATAAACTGAGTAACGGGTATGTTATAGTCGGATACTCGACGTCAATTAGCTTCTTACTTATTGTTTGTATTTTATTTGTTATGCTATCGACACTTGGCGCTTTGTGTTGTTGCCAGCATCGTCGGCTGTGTGTGTGTGAGAGTCCGGCGATCGTTCACTTTGGCTTTGCTTTGCTTTTCATGCCACTTTTCGTTGCATGAAACTGACCCTGCCCCATGTGCTGTGCCGGGCGGTGAGGAGGCATGCAAAAAGGCGGAAATAAGCCACTTGGGGCGACCTCAAAAGCCTTGCAATAACAGCAACAACAACAACAACAACGTGTGCCGCATGTGAGAACTGCAAAACTCTGTGTGCAACTTGAAGAAAGGCAAGGGATGGTGAGGGGAGGGGTGGGGAGGGCAGGTTGCACACACTATACATAAGTGCATGTGTGTAATCGTGCGCGCCACTTGCCACCAGCGGCCAGAACTAAACACCCAACACTGAAGTTGCAGCCAAAAGTCGAAAGGAGAATCTTGCAGCTGCAACTGCAACAACAACAAGAACAACACACACACACACACACACGCAGGTACACCTCGAACCGACTCGACGTTGCCACAGCACTTTTATTATATATGAAATGAAATGTTTGAAATAATTCAACAGCAGCAGCAACTACAACAACAACAACTGCTGCAACTACAACAACAACTGCAGCAACAACAACCACAACTGCAGCTACAACAACAAACAACTCAACAGCTCACAAAGGTTAATACGTTGACGTTGGCCAAAACCTGATTTACTTGTTCTGCTTCTGCTGCTGCTTCGGTTTTTGCCTTCAGCTTCTTCCTCTTCTTTTAACTCCTTCTCCTCCTCCTCCTCCCCCTCCTTCTTCTCTTCCTTTGCTTGCTCATGTTCGTTGGCTCCTTTTTTTTTGCTTTGGTTTTTGTTGCATGCCACTTCTGGTCCATGTGGCTCTGATTGCCTTTGTTTTAGCTGCCTGACTGGCTGCTTGGCTGACCTGTAACATAAATTTCAGCATTTATTTAAGCCTGACTGAACCTCTCCCTCTCTCTCTCTCTTCTCCCCTCTCTACCTCTCTCTCTCTTTGTTGCACGACAACGTGGCAGGCGCATTCACCTACCATCAGCAACATATATGTATTTATTTTGTGCCACATTTAAAGCCAAATAACATAACCACTTTTAATAATTGTGTGCCAACTATAAAAACATCGCATTTCTTGCCTCCTTTGTTTTCTTCTTATAAAAAGTGTCTAATTTTCTTAAGTGATCAAATGTATCTGATGTAAAATAATAATACAAGTGACAACTTTCATAACGTTATTAGAAACCTGCCAATTTAGTTAGCAATGATTTCTTACAGAGAGTTTCAGTTTTTTTAATTTAATGTTTCTAAATTATTAATAAATATATAAATATATTTAGGTTGTCCGCCAAGTTTGTCATTTTAATGGATTTTTTGTGCTAATTTCTGCGTCGAAATTGCTATGCAATATACAGGAATAATTTTTTTTGTGTGTCTAGCTCTTAAATCAAAAGTTCACATGAGTGAATAAATGTAAGCAAACACTGATTTTCAGACAATGAAAACTCATAGAAAATCTCATCGTAGAGAGTTAACAATATACTGGCGGATAGAAAAATTAGTAATTTACTAAATTAAGTATACAACAATAAACAATAAATTTTAAATAATTATAAATTTTAGTAATTTAGGGCTGTGCATTTAAGAGTTACCAATTATCAAACATCAATTTTCGCCCAAATTTTCCACACACTTCTTCGTTCATCGTCATTGCAATTGACTTCAACAGCCTCTTTTAAATAAACAATTCGTATTTATAGTCGATTTCATGCGAACCGTCATCATCATCATCATTATCATCTTCAGCTTCATCAGCTGCAACGCAAGAAGAAGAAGTTCCACAGCGTCAGCATATAACGGATGCTATTTCCCTCAGCTCCCACTTCCCCTTCACTTTCCGCTGTCCATATATTGAGCATTAGATTCTCTGCCTTGTTTTTTTTCATTTTTGCTGCTCTGCAAATTGTTGCGTTTAATTAAAAGAACGATAAAAAAATTGCAAATTGTTTAGAAAAGAAATTATCGCATTAAAATTTTTGACTGCGGGGCAAAAAGTCGAAAGCCATCGAGATTCTGGCGAATTGGGTTAATGCAACTTGTTTTTTTTTATTAGCTCCCGGAATTCTATAGAGCACATACGACTCGGACTAACGCATCCAGATGAGAATGATATAATCAGTCTGATATAGAAGCTGTTTTGAAATACAACACAAATATCTAAATTTCTTTGATCGAAATAAATCCGTAAATTCGAAATGATTTAAATAAATTTACACAAAAATTTTCATCTCTCTTGCTTTCATATTATTTAATTTATGAAAAATCAATAAGCTTAGAAATATAATATATGTACTTATGTATAATTTTAAAAATAATCCTAGTTATTTTAAATTGCATAACGTATGCGGAATGAAATACGAACAACTGTTGTAATACAAATAAAAAATGTATTTCAAGTCCGACCAACTTCAATTTTTGATATGTTTTTAATTAAACTATAAGCTATTTTACAAAAAATATTCAAGACCATAGCGATCTGCCTTCCTCATATTTGCGGGTACCTTGCGCATAGCCTCCTGAATTCCCTTTGTACCCATTTTAGCAAGATCTCTTTTGATTTTTAATATCAAACAGTCGATGTTTTGTGGCTTATATTCCTTACTTCAAACATTTCTTTTCATATTTGACCAAAACTTTTCCATGGGTTTTAGCTGAGGCACGCTTGAAGGGTTTTGCAGCTTAGGCAGGAAATCAGTGATCAAGTGGTCAAGAGCCTTCAGAGTTGTTCTGGCATAATGAGCAGACGCTAAGTCGGGAAAAACACCGTAATATCATTCTCATAATACTTATCAATAAATTTTTTAAGCGCCGGAAGACAATTGTCCTTGTAATTTTGCGATTTCAAAGCCAATCCTGCCTTAAAAAAGACAGGATCGCTGTTTCCACGCTCGCTTATGACCAGCCACAATAAAACCTTTGTTTATGTTATCTGAGTTACATTCTCAGGTGTTTAAATATTAGGAAGCCTAAAGTTATATTTCGGAGTCCACTCATGACCCTCCACTGTGAAAAACGTCTTAATATCCATTATGTAAATCTTTGAACAGCTCGCAGAAAACAAATTTCTAGAAATCGCACGTAGCCGAAGTTTAATTGTCTCTCTTGGTACTTCTGTGACTTAAGGAACGGTTTTTTTTATAACATATCATCACTCCAATGTGTTTTAAATACTTTTTCACCGTTTTGTCGTTCACTTTGTATTTTTTGGCAAACGCACGATTCGATTTATATGTGCGACCCACAATTTCAGCCTATTATTTGGCTCTAACTTAAGACTACTGCAATGGAAATTTTTTTCCGGATCCAGGGGCTCTTTCCATTTTTTTTGCATTTTAAACATCTGAAATTATCTTATAAATAAAAGTATTGAAAAATTTAATTTTTCGGCTAAGATTGGTTATTTGCGCAATATGTGCAAATCAATTTTCGACGATCTGCTGTGCTCAGACCCATTACCGCGACTGTGCATTATCTAGAAATCTAATTTTTGATGCTATACATGCTAAAATAGTACCATTAATTATAGTGAGTTTTGTTTTGCGCTGTCGATTATGGGAACTTTTTGAGAACATGTTCAATTTTGTTCGTATTTCATTCCGCATACGTTAGAAATTTGCTACAATAGTTTATGAGCTCAATCAGTTTGCTGTATAGTTAACTTAAAATTTTCAAAACATTTATTTTATTAACATTTATTTAAATAAAAGGTAATTTGTATTTTTAATAGACTTTCAGTTCGATGAGATTGATGAAAACTAAACTCATGAATATACTAAAAAAAAGAAACATTATTGGGTGTGTGCTTGTTTGTGTAAACACATCTATTTCTGCTCGAGTTTTGTTTTTGTTTATGCTGAAGTTTAAAACTGAAAAACTTCTTGCCATAAATGCGGGTTTTGTATTAAAAAGTTCGAGATGTCTTATATCTTTAATGCTGGTCTTACTTAGCTGACCTTCACTGTGCTGTACTACAGTTTGAGAGGCATTACATATTTGCTGTCTCGGGCTTCCCCCTTTTTAGATATTTTATTTAAAACAATTTCTTGAATCAATATTGCCCCAACACCACAATGTTGCTCGTCGTTGCACCACCAAACAGTCGAGCCACCAGCCCTCGCTTAATAAAGCTGGCCACTGTTCTGTTCTGTTCGTCGGGTGGGTCACCAGTTGGTGGTTTGCAGCTCGGAATGCTATGAAAATCCAAGCAAGAAAATAAATTGCTTTGCTCAATTAGCGGTTTTCATCATTTTTCTTTTCTTTCTTTTTTTTCTTTCTTTTTTTTCTGTTTTCAATGTTGCATTTCACTTGGCTTGAAGGCTTTTTTTCAAAAGGGAGTATTGTAACTTTTAAATCAGACTATTATATCATCAAATCAAAATTGAATTTTAATTTAAAAATGTTATTCTATAATATTTTATAATTTGATTTATTAGTGTATTAAATTTTTCGGCATGTTGAAGCCAAGTTTTCTTGCATTAGCTTAGATTGTATAATGCGTTGCAAGTGGAAGTTGCAAGTGGGGGTGGGGCAAGATCAGCATACATACATATGTGTACATATATCTATATACATATGTTGCAAGGGAGGCGGAAGAACCTCGGCAATTAAAGGCGCGTCAAATGAGGGGCGCGGTTGTTTTTGGTAATCTGAGACAGCGTTTAAAATTGTGGCAGTCAATCGAGCTGTAAATTGCAGCGACAACAACAACAGTTTGAAGCGACAGCAGCTGTTGCAAGCGTTGCACGTGGTTCCGCTTGAGCAACGTCAACGGCAACAGAACTTAATTATAATACATAAGTAGCATATGACAGCATATAAGTTGTTGTTACCCAAGCATGGGAGATGGCACATCTGTGAGAGAGAGAGGGAGGAGGAAGTTGGGGGCAACCAGGAGATGGCAGACAGAAATTGGAGATGGGAGATTGGAGTTGAAGTTGCTGTTGCTGTGGGAACTGGAAGCACGTCTGCCTCTTTTGGCTGGCATTGTTTCAATGTCACGTCGCAAGCGCCAGCAGCCGGAAATGCAGTTGCAACTTGCGCTCAGCGTTGCAAGTTGCATGTGCATGTGTGTGTGTGTGTGTGCGTATGTGTGTGTGAAGTGGTGCCTGCCACTTGGGTGGGTGTCGCCGCCCAATGCTTCTCAGACACGAACGGATAAAGTTGAAGACGACAACGAGAACGAAGATGAAGTTTTTCTTAGTGTTGTTGTTGCTGTTGTTGTTGTCGTTGTAGTTGCAAGACAGTCGTAGGGAAATGCGCTAATTATGTTGCCATTGCATTGTCTGTTGTTGCTGTAGATGTTGCCATTGTTGCCGCTGAGTGAGGCGACCTTGTTTGTGCGTTGCCCGCCCGACAGCAACAATCAACAGCAGCAACATCAGCAACAACAATCAGCAACAACAACAACAAAGCCAACTTGCTGAATTTCGAGCTCAAGAAACAGGAAGAACTTCAGCGCTGAGCGTTTTACACTGGGAGAATTAACCCTGCCCAATATTCAGTTATAAAACAAATCCAAGTTGACTCTTCTTTCGCAACTACTTATTTTTTAATCAAAGTTAAGTGGTAAACTTGTATTTCGTAGCTGTCACATTTAAATAAAATGTTGCTTTTATTCTTAAATTGTAACTTAAAAAAATATAACAAAAATTTCTACGATTTTATAGTTTTAATTTTAAATAAAATATAATTGTTAATCAGTATCTTTTATTTAAAATTCAATAAAAAAAACATTCTCTGATTTTGTAGCATTTATTTTTAATAATTTATAAAATGAATTTTTTGTTACCTTTATTTTTTAACTTTTCACAGTTATATTTTTTGTTCGTGATATTTTCTTGAACATATGAAAAATTTTATTATTTGGAAAATCAAATTTCTCCATCATTAAAAAAGGATGACATTTTCTGCGAGTGTATTTAACACAAAAATCAATATCAATTTTAAATTACAATACATATATTGAACTTAACGGAGAATTGTCAAGCCAATCAATTTTATTTGTGCTTAAATTAAAATATCTTAAACTTACTCTTGCAAATATAATAAAATTTAAAACGAAATCATTTTTTTGTGAATGTCAAAAACAGCATACATTTTTAGATAATATACTAACTAGACCTAGACCTATGATAAATCATGAATAATTTTCAGATAATTTGGTTTTTTTTTATGCTTTATGTAGTTTTATGTTTAAATTTGTTACTTAACTTAAAAGTGGAATAAATCCCCTCTTTCGGTGCACAAATTCCCACTGTCAGGTCTTGAGAGAGCATCAACATGATTTGCTCTGATTTTGTTTTCGCCAAATGGTTGGGGGATCATTATTTTGTTCCCATTCAACGCTAATTTGACTAAGCTTACAAGTTGTTCTACAATTTGATAGATTCTCATGGCTGAAGCGATTCTAAAGAAACAAAACAACAACAACTGGAACTGGAACAACAACTATTTGTAACAATAACAATGAAAGCGCACAGCAAATGAGCAATAAAAGGGACTGCAGACAAAGGCAAAAGACGTAGAAGCAACAACAATGAACAGTAGCAACAGCAACAACAACAGAGAGATGAACAACAAAGGGTCATAAAATAAAAAAATAATAAATTATATGTACATATATGTAACATTATAATTCTGAGAAGCTTTAACACAACAACTTGGGCGAAACTACAAAAAAAAAAAGCAGAAAAGGTACAACTTAGAAGTCAAGTAGAGAAAAATACCCAAAATGGAATAGCCACACCCCCTTTTAGGGAGTAAAAGTGCATGTTACTCCATGTGAATATGTTAGCTACAACAACGACAACTACAACAAGTAACATTGAAAGACTTCTGAGAACAAACTACATAAATAAAACAAATGCTGAGAGAGGGAGAATATAGAATGATAATAGAAGATGGTGATGGAAAGCAAAAGCGCTTAGAATTGGTAGGTGAAGAGGCGCGATGGGAGGGAGGGGGAGGGGCAAAAGCCTGCGGGGAGGGGAGAACAGAGCGAATGAAAACCAAACTAAACGAAATGAAAGCAAATGAAACCTAACAAGAGACAATTGTTGAAAATTATATTAAAAGAAAAGCAGAAATAAACAAAAACATGGAAAAACAACGCATAACTTACCTGTCGTTTTCCCCTGCACCTTTCCCTATCCTCCATTTGCAATTTGAAAATGTTAGAGAAAGAGAGAGATAGCGTACAAGTAGAGACAGCAAGCGAAAAGCAATATTAAATGATATAGTGTTGATTTAAGAGCACCTCTGGGCATTAAGATGCAAGTTATTGCTACTCGAAACTCTGGGATACATTTTAGATTTTAGCATCGTTTACTCAGCTGTGAGAACTTTATGCAAACTACAAAATAGATTAAAGCTTCAAGTATTGTGAAGATGCAAGCAAAACAGCTAAAATACCCAATTATTAGCCAGACTTTTGATAGTAGCACGATTCTATTGTTTAACAACGCAAGCAAATTTAATTTCGAATGCGTCAAGTCAATGTTTAAATAAAAATAAAAGTTAATCGATATGTCAAGGCACAAAAACATTTCGTTTTCTTTTGAAATGTTTTTTTTTTTTTCTTTTGTATAAAAATATATAGTTTTATTTTGAAGATATGTCGACAACTTGAGTAATTATTTGTCGTTATTTACATACATTTTAATAGTTAACTTCACTGTTTGTATTTACATCACTACTTTTATTTATTCATCATTTTAAGTCATAACAACTTTTTATTTTATGAAGTTTATCTCATCGTAACTCGCTAGTCAAACGGAGCTGTCCACTTGTTTTGAAATTGAGCTAATCTAGCTTATGCTGGATTTGTTATTGGTCTTTAAATACCATTTAAATTTCTCGCTTTGTAGTTAAGAGCTGGATTTAGAGCAACAAGAATTGCTTATAAAGACATGAGCACATAAAGATTTTCATGATTTAGTTGCACTTCTTGCTACATTCTCAACCGGGTCGGCATGTCCGCTTGGTTTCCTTTTATATTTTTATTCTTTATACAATTTTGAAGGATTTATGTAAGCGCCGGTTGAGTTTTCATGTTCAGGTGCATTCCAAATTGTTGTGAGCTTAATGAGCGTGAGTGTGAGAGCCGACTAATAAGAGCTCATTATCGCGATGATGATGATGATGATAATGATGGGGATGATAATGAAGGAGCTGCTCAGAATAGCAAGTGTTGGAAAAACGCATCAAAAAGAGAAAGAAAAAAACATATAGGAGCATAAAATAAAATGAAATAAAATAAGAAAATTGCATGCTTTGCAATTTGCGTTGCATGTTGGTTGTGCAGCAGCAGCGGCAACATCAACTTGCAACTGAGACAAGCAACAGCTGCGTGTGAATTCAGTCCTAAGATGAGCTCTAAAACCGGTTAGCAACTTTGGCTAAGACCCCGATATGCATAATCTCTGGCTAAATGCTCTCAGTTGAGACAGACAGGCCCCAAAGCAGTCAGGCCGATACATAATGTTTAAGTTCTTCATTTTCGTTTTATAACCTTTCGCATAATTTGATATTTTACTCATGAAATGTATAACAAACTGAAAGAGGCCTAACATTTATTTATTTTCTTGTAGTCGTCTAAAAGCAGAAAAGAAAATTGATTTCTTGCATAAAATACTTAAGTTTTTTAATATGATTTAGCTAAATTCAGCAGCATCTTTTTTTAAAGATAAAATTAAACATAGTCAGGCGTGCCACAGAAATCTCCAAAGTGCCACAGAACTTCGAATGATTTTATGTTTTTTAGCAATTTTACCAACCTTTTCGAAGTAGGCTGCTAAGGGTTGACACCTTCTCAGATTAAATTACCCAAGGGTTTACTTAGCAACTTTTTTAGTTTTTTCATTGTAGAAAAATTAGTTATAATTTTTTCTTATTTAATTTATAGTTTAATTCATTTATATAATAATTGACTCTGTTTAGCTACAAAAAATTTAAAAGCAATTGGCGCGACAAAATAAAAGTTATTCGAAAACTCTAGCGACTGTCTGCCATTAGTCTGGCAACTCTTAGTGACAAATGTTTTCACAAATTGCACAATAAGTTAAAGGTTTTTTTCGGTGAAACTTTACTTACCTCAGAAGAGCTATTTTTTGAATGCTTAATTTAAAGAAAACAGAAGTGGTTCCATATATACATACATACATATATTTAAAATACCTTACTTCGAATTCTGACTAAAAAATGTGGCATCGCTTCAAAATTCTAAATCGGAGTAGGTGGCAGCATCGGACGCCAGCGGATTTAGCGCTAGTTAATTTCGCGTAAAATTATTCTGCGAATTGACCTGTGGCACAGCGAAATAAAATTCAGGTGAAATTCAAGCGAAAGCGATTTCTGTGGCATGCCTGTATGTAACTTTTTAATAAAACACTATTAAATATCTACCGTAATACAAAAATGTTCGGCATGCCGAAGATAATTTACCTTTCTGGTGTTTTCTGTTTTGTAATAAAATTCTTTTATATTAAAGATTCCTAAACCAAATCACAATAACAAATAACAATTTATCTCATGGCCAAGGCCAACAAGGTTGGCTTACTTGCCACCGCTCTCGACCATGTCGCGTCGTTCGTCGTTGTCGTCGTCGTCTCGACTTTAAATTGTTTTTATTAATTCAATAAACATGAGTCAAGCGCCAGTTGCTTCGTGGCACGTTGCGTCGCATGGAAGCCCCGCATATTTGTCCGTTCAGTAAGCCAAAAAAGCACCAGGTCCAAAGAAATGGCCAACAGCGTCGCGACGCGACCAACAACAAAAACAGAAACAACTATGACTACCACATATTTAGTCATACTTTGATATATACTTAGCCACATATATTGTGAAGCAAGTATGTGTGTTTTTAATAGAACCAGAAACTAAATTCTCGTTGCCAAAAAAAAAAAACTTATAAAAAGAAGAATAAGGAAACGTAACGTAAAAAATCAATAAGCGCTTGAAGTTTTTTGAACTTTTTTAAGACATTTTTTATGTCTATGTACATTTTATTTATACCCTATTAGAAGAAAATTTTCAAATTGGGCATATGTAAAAAAATTTGATGCTGGCGATATTTGATAAAAGTACATTGGAAAAAATGTATGAATAAACAAGAAAAATTAAAAAAAAAATGTCACTCAATTGCAGATGTACTGAATTTAATGTTATTTAATGAAAATATGGTAACTTTATATAATTATGCTAGTGTGAAAGTTTTAGTCTTTTAGCTCTTACCGTTTTGGCTCTTTGAAAAAAAATAATATTGTTTACGTATCTTTATAAATTTGCCAATTTAATTGCTTCAATACAGGCTTAACTATTTAGATGTCGTGACTTGCTACTCATACTGAATAAGTCGCATTAGCGAACTGAAGTTAATTATAAATGAAAGATGAAAACTTAAACCCATTCTTAAGTTGTTTATCGATTTATAATTCGCATTTCAATTGAATTTGATTTATGTTTGATTCAATGAATCAATTTAAGAGCATTTCAAAAGCGTTTTGTATAATGTTTTTGTTGTTATTGTTGTTGTTGTTCTTGGCAAGCAGACAAAGTGGGTTGTATTCTTACATACGTATGTGTTTATGTGTGTCTGTGAATCCTTGCGTCTTGGCCTCGTGAAGTTCGCTTTGCCAAGTGCCAAGAATTTCGAATGGCATTTTAATAGTTTTGCTTTCTTTCTTTCATTCTGTCCAATTGCTAGTTGTTGTTGCTGTTTTTTTTATTGAAGTCAACTGCGATGGAAACTGCGGCCTACTTGTTTTGCCTTTTAAAAGCCGCCTTTTTCCAGTCCTTTTGCTGTTTGAGGCCACCCGCAGTCCTTGCCGCTGCCTTTGCTTATTTGTCACAAGATATTTACATGGATACAACCGAGTGTGCATGTGTGTGTGTCCATGTGTGTGTAGCTGTGGATGTGCATGTGTGTGGTCAGTTGCTGTCATTTAAGTACGAACTATCCTTTTCCTTACTCGAATTTCTCTCTCTTTCTATTTTCTAATTCAACAATTTTGTGTTGCTTTTTTTTTTTTTTTTTTTTTCCTTTTCCTTCTGCTGGAGTTTATTTGGCAAATTGGAATACTGCGGCTATAATACCAAAATCTACTGGGACCTTGTAAAGTCATCAATTTGCGCTTGATTTGATTTTCGGACTCCGTCTTTGACATTGACCCTGTCTTTTTTTTTTCTATGTGTGTGTCTATTTTCTTACATTACTTACTCAACGAAACTATAAATATACATTTAAATCTCTTAGGCATAGAACTATTGCAAAATGTGACGCCCAAGGGGACAAATGGGTTGCGAAATTGTGATGAGCAACATTTTCGACCCTTAAGTCGATAAGTTTGTTTTCTAAGATCTGCAAAGAAAATGAATTTATTTGGGTGGAAAGTGTTTAGCTTAAGGTTGAAGGGTTCAAAGTTTTAATTGTATTTTAAAGCTTTCACTTTGATTTTGAAATACAATCAGTTGATGTAAATAACGAATGAAATTGCTGTAAAATATTTTATAAATTACGATAAATTATTTTCAGATGAAAGTTAAGGAATCAAGAAATGTTTAATTAAATCTTGATGCATTTTTATTTAAATTTCTTGTTTGCTGGAAAATCTGAGAAAATTCCACCTACAGGTGGAAAGTAAAATGACGAATTTGATATTAACTTGAAAGCAATTATTCTTTATCCCAAAAAAGCACAAGCTAAAATCTGAAACTGTGAAAATCTGGGACTAAACCAAACAATATTAAAAGACGGAAGCCGTGGAAAAGGAAAGGGGTGAAACAAAAGTTGAATGGCTTGAAAGGCAGAAGGCAGGAGGATGAGGGGATTAGACGGAGGAATGGCGGTAAAAGTGATAAGTGCAATTTCTCACGTGGCACCAAAGAGCGCACGGATTAAGCGACGAACAAGCGACAGCCCAGAAATTTATGAGACGTGTGCAGCAGGAGCTGAAACTGAAGCTAAGAGGAGATGGAGATATATACGAGAAGGGACAGAAAGAGAGAGTGAGTGGAGAATGTGCAGAGAGTGGAGAGGGAGGGGCAGAAATTGGGACGTGGCTCGTGAGCAGCGCCGTGTGACAAACGACAATGGTGACAGCGTCAGCTGTGTGTCATCAGGCGGGGCATGTGGTTCCAAATGGAAATGGAAATGGAAATGGCAGCAGGATCGGTAGGAAAAGGAACAGGATGAACTGAGCGGGAATTAGACAGAGAGACAGAGAGATGGATGGAGGGAGGTAGAGAGGGAGGAATGCAATTGCCACTTGAGTGCAAGTTTTCAACGTCACTAAACTGCCCTTCAGTCTTCTAGTGATGTGAAAATTCGCCGACAAAATCGACAACTCTATTTTCGCGGATGCGATTTTTAAATGTGCATCAAGTTAGCTAAACACTTTTGAAAAAAACAACTTTTAAGGGATGGATAATTTGCCGTTAATTATCCGTAAATTATTCGTGAAAAAATTAATTTTGCCGCTCTTTTATTTTTAAAAAAAAATTAATGTTCTGCTAACTTGATATCAAGTTAGCAAGACACTCCCACAATTTTGACAATTTTCGAAATCTTTTCATCATGGAATTTGCCGTTAATTATCCATAATTTATTCGTGAAAAAATTAATTTTGTCGCTCTTTTATTTAAAGAAAAAAATAATGTTCTATCTTGATATCAAGTTAGCAAGACGGATGGTCGTCGCTGTTAGTTTAACATTGGACTGTTATGTTAACATTTCTGGTATATAACATAACAGTTTGGTGTGTTTATAACAGCGGTGGGCACGAAATCTCAATTCGGGAGCAGCCGCTAGCTCCTGGAGCCCATGCGTGCCCACCGCTGGTTTATAATGTTTAACCAGTTTTAGTGCCATTAACTAATTTTCACAAGTTTCCAAAATTTATAAATTTTTTATGCTACACATTAATATATCAAACTGTTATGTTATATACCGTTAATTATCCGTAAATTATTCGTGAAAAAATTAATTTTGTCGCTCTTTTATTTAAAAAAAAAATTAATGTTCTGCTAACTTGATACCAAGTTAGCAAGACAATTCCCCAAACGTTGATAGTTTTTGAAATCTGTTTCGCGGGAAATTTGCCGTTAATTATCCGTGATTTATTTGTGAAAAACGCAAATTTGCCGTTCATTTAAAAAAAATATATCCAAATCAATAGCATATTTCAAGTCAAATTGATCGTTGCTGTTAGTTTAACATTGAACTGTTCTTTTATCATATCTGCTATGTAACATAACAGTTTTATATACTTACTTATGTGTTAGCATACAAAATTCATAAATTTGGCAAACTTGTGAAAATTAATTAATGGCACTAAAACTGGTTAAACATTATAAACACACCAAACTGTTATGTTATATACCAGAAATGTTAACATAACAGTCCAATGTTAAACTAACAGCGACGACCATCCGTGTTGCTTACTTGATATCAAGATAGAACATTACTTTTTTCTTTAAATAAAAGAGCGACAAAATTAATTTTTTCACGAATAAATTACGGATAATTAACGGCAAATTCCACGATGAAAAGATTTCGAAAATTGTCAAAATTGTGGGAGTGTCTTGCTAACTTGATATCAAGTTAGCAGAACATTAATTTTTTTTTTAAAATAAAAGAGCGGCAAAATTAATTTTTTCACGAATAATTTACGGATAATTAACGGCAAATTATCCATCCCTTAAAAGTTGTTTTTTTCAAAAGTGTTTAGCTAACTTGATGCACATGATTTTTAAGTACTTTAACTCGATAACTTTTTTTGACAGTTAATCGAGTCAATTAAATCGATTTTTATCAAAAATCATAAACTTACTCGTTTAGACGTTCAATTTTTAATGAATCTACAATTAACGATCTACAATTGAACCTTGTCTAAACTTATGAAAATGAAAAAGTGTCAGCTCGATTTTCATGGATGCGATTTTTAAGTACTTGAACTCTATAATTTTTTTTGACGATATATCGACAACTCAATATTTTTATTAACGATCTTAACATTTCGAATAAAAACTCGATCAACAATTTATTTCACATCTCTCTCTTCACCATCTCTCCTCTCCCCATCTCTCCCTCTCTCTCTCTGTTCCTCTTACCTTTTTTTTTTTTTTGTTGCACCACAATTTGTGTTTTCTTTTTAAGGAAACTCATGTGTAGTTAACCACATAAATGTATCTAAATAATGCGCTTATTGATCCCTTGGATGTAATAAAGCGAATCTCCAATGTCAATGTCTGTGAAGCAAGGGCGGAGAATGGGAGCAAATTTGGAAAAACTGAATTTTCATTTCTTCTATTTTGAAGCCATTTAATGAGCTCATTAATATGCAAAGCAGCCACGTTCCCCTCGTCCCGCATTTGAGTAATATAAGAGTTTACCCACCCTGAACTGAGTACTTTTTAAAGACCGTTAAACTGCATCGATTCAATCAATCAAACACACACACACGTACACTTACTCACACACAAATGCTAATCAAATGCGCATTGTGAGCTGAAAAAAGTTTTTGGGAGAAGGGCAACAAAAATCTTGGGAAATGGGTTCAGTTTAAAGACGGGGAAAACGTGGCAAACAAACCAAATAAGAATGACCACTAAAAAAGTCATGTTGAGCTAGACACACACACTTACACACACACACACACACACACACACAGATATGTCTGCGGAAAGTGTGAAAAGTGTTAAATTTGATTGATGTGCCTCAAGCTGCAGGCAGACAATGTGAAAATTAGTTGAG
The DNA here is from genome assembly GCA_037043495.1 of Drosophila recens. Classification (NCBI taxonomy): domain Eukaryota; kingdom Metazoa; phylum Arthropoda; class Insecta; order Diptera; family Drosophilidae; genus Drosophila; species Drosophila recens. Next base: position 19,291 of record JBAMBJ010004462.1, read on the forward strand.
AGACTCTTGCTGCGACTTTGTGCGGGTGGTGCGGGTGGTGCGGGTGGTACAATGTGGTTTAGCGTGGTTTTAGACTCGCTCTTGCGCCAACAGCAGTCAAAATGATTGACAGTCGTGAGCAAACGTTTGCTTTTATCACGGCCATGAGCTCCGTATCCAATTCAACAACTAGAAAAAAAATATTAAAAAAATTCAGATTGAAAAAAAGTGAATCTAGTTGAAATTGCTGCTTGAACATTTTTACAAATAAGTTTATCAACTAATTTTATTTGAATATGAATTGAATTTGATTGTGCCAAAAGAACTTTTGACTATTGTCATTATTTGTGCTCCTTTTTTTCAATGTAAAAAAAATATAATATTTGAATGATTGCAAATTCGACAAATAAACACTTTGTAATTTTAGCATATTAGACTGAGTTTAACTACATTTAGTAAAACAATAATTCATTATACAATCGAAAATAAAAAAAAAATTGTATCAATAAAATATAAAATAATCCATTTTCTATCCAAAATGTTGCATCCCAGGGCGGCAAATTTACAAAATCATCATTAAAACGTTTTTGAAATGGAATAGAAAATTAAAAATGACTCCCATTACAGTTCTTTATACACAAGAGAGACGTTTTACAGTAAAATCATAGTTAATTTAGAGTTAAGTTTAATTTTTTAAATTGTATAATTTAGGAAATAGAAATTGTTGCTTTAGTCTTAGTTTAAACACATTTGCCAAAATTCTCAAATGCAGTTTTCTCCGTCTAGTTCCCAGATATTTAAATTATCCATATCTAACATGCGCAGTAAACAGATTGTCTGTAAATTGGAATAGATTGAAAGCGAAGCGAACTGATTAGCTAAAGAGTGCAAAGAGAAAACTGTGAATGCTTACCATGTGTTGCTTACCACCAGCAGCAACTGCAAGAAGTTTAATAAAACGTAACAGTTCCGAAAAAATTGAGAGAAAAAAAAAAGAACAGGAAAATCGGAGAAGAAAGTGAATGAAATTCGTGTCGCATTTCAATGCAGATGCCACACACATGGCCACAAGTTGTGTGTGGGTGCATGTATAAGTGTGTGTGTGTGTATGTGTGTGCTTCATCATTAACATCAGACACCGATGCTTGACACAAGAATGTGGCAAGGCTCCGTTTGCACCACTTGAAATGCTGTTGTGGCGATGTTGCATGAGAAGTTGAAGTTGAAGCTGAAACCGAAACTGAAACTGAAGCTAAGGCAGAAGCTGAGGCTGAAACTGAAACTGAAGCTGAAACTAAGGCAGGCATCGTCGTTTACATTAAACAAACAAATTTCAACAAAAGCTCAACGGAACGACAATCAAGTAAGGATGTGCGTGTGTGTGTGTGGTAATGCCTGACACAGTTTCCTGTCGACGAGTCCACAACAACACAAGTCCTGCAGGCAGCGCCTGTGTCTAAGTGCTGCAAATTGAGCGTATCAACATTTTGCTTAGAGAGTCAAACTTGCACTATGGGTAAAAACGTCCGATATTTTAGCGTTAACTCAATCTTTTTGTTGTTCAGTGTATTAAAATGCATCTTTGGGAAGGAATATAAATTAAAAGTAATTTAAATATTTTTTTTTATCAAAATAAAAATTGTATTTACATGTGATTTATATTGATTATACCTCAGTAAAAGAATTATATGTGACAAACTTTTTTTGCTCCTCTTCGCATTTTAGGTAAAAATACTTTATTTCTGAGAATGCAGTTTGTTTTAGTGATATTTTGTCATGTATAAACAACTATGATTTCCCCAATATCTGCATATTCGGTTTACCGTTAGCTCAAAAAGTAAGCGAGCCTTTGGCATTTGGTTATAAAGAATTATATGTGACATTTAAATTTAGCCCACTGCTTTTGCTCGATAGTTGGTTTTAAAAGGATGAATTGAAATAATTTTGTTTCTTATTAAAAAGTTAACATACATATATGTTAAAAAATGCATTATCTTACTTTTTTTTGCATAAGAGTTTGCAAAATGCCTCGTGGAACTAGCATTTTAGGTCATGAAGAAGGATTAATCCTTGGAATGCTTGAAAGCGGTTCCAAAAATATTGAAACTGCTAGGAGACTCAATCGTCATAAAAATACAGTAAGTAATTTCCTTAAAAATCCAAGTGAACATGGAACAACACCACGCAGTGGAAGGAAAACCGATATAGACACCCGATAAAAACGTCAAGTCCGCCGATTTGCAACCGTGGATTCAATGAGCAGTGGACAGATTAAGGCGTAATTGGGAATTAATGTAACAAGGAGTCAATTTATTCAAATAATCTATGAAAATCCAAATCCTAGACATACTCTTTGGTCCCTAAACCTAAGCTTTTACTTTGCCAAAGTAGGGCGCGCATTGATCTCATACACAGATACCAATTCTGGGAAAAGGAATGGCACAATATTATTTATAGTGACGAAAAAAAGTTTAATCTGGGCGGTCCTAATCGTTTTGAGTGATATAGGCTAGATATGCGACTGGATCGATGCACCTGTTAAAAGCGTGGTCAAAGTGGTTGGCCGCTAACGGTATAGGCCACGTTTTGCTATATGAGAAAGAGTCCAATGTGGTATATATTGACAAGAGAGAATGTCGAAATGTATGAGGAGTAATTGGACGACGAGTTGGCGTAGTTTGGTGGTCAGTTTTTCGGCGATGGCTGGGCATTTCAGCAGGATATTGTGCCAATACCCTGTAAAAAGCTGAGTTCCGAGTATTTTATTGAACAATTATCCCGGTTTAAAGGGACCAGCAATGGGTTTGGACTCCAATTCAATTGAGGATCTGTGGGGTAAACTTTCCGCTATAGTCTTAAAAAATTGCCGGAAGTCTGAGACAGCAAAAGATCTAAAATTGGCAACAGAACAAGAATGGTCAAAAAATTACCCTCCCATTTAAAGCCTCCCACATCAAAACCAAGCCATTTCGTCAAAAATGTATTCTAATAGATAATGTAAGGTCTATTAAATATTAATTTTACTAAATAATATCAAATTTAATAAATTTAAGTTAATTAAGCCGTTAATTTGAACATAATATGAAAAATCACATATAATTATTTATAATGAAGTAAAAATTCAGATTAAGTTTGGTCTGTATTGAATTAAGATTTCTGAAACTTTTTTTCTTGTTTTAGTTTTCTATTACTATAAGCAATAAAACTGCATACCACAAATTTTGTAACTTGCACTTGTACATTTCTAATTCAACAAAAATATGTGTCACATATAATTCTTTTACTGAGGTACAGGCGTGCCACAGAAATTGCAAGCGAATTAGAATTCCGCAGAAAACATTTTCGCACGGAAATTTCCGAGGTGCCACAGAACCTCGAGAGATTTAGTTTTTTTTTTTTTTAGCATTTTCACCAACCTTTTCGAAGTAGGCTGCTAAGGGTTGACACCTTCTCAGATTATATTATCCAGGGGTTTGTTCAGCAACTTTTTTAGGTTTTTCATTGCAGAACAATAAGTTTTTTATTTTTTCTTATTTAATTTATATAATTTAATTAATTTATATAATAATTGACTTTGTTAAGCTACAAAAAATTTAAAAGCAGTTGGCGCGACAAAATAAAAGTTACTCGACAACTCTAGCGACTGTCTGCCATTAGTCTGGCAACTCTTCGTGACAAGTGTTTTCACAAATTGCATAATAAGTTAAAGGTTTTTTTCGGTAAAACTTGATTTACCTCAAAAGAGCTATTGTCTGAAAACAGAAGTAGTTCCATATACTATATATATTTAAAATACCTTACTTGGAATTCTGACTATAAAATGTGGCATCGCTGCACTGACTTCGAAAATCTAAATCGAGCTAGGTGGCAGCATCGGACGCCAGCGGATTTAGCGCTAGTTTATTCCGCGTAAAATTATTCTGCGAATTGACCTGTGGCACAGCGAAATGAAATTCAGGTGAAATTCAAGCGAAAGCGATTTCTGTGGCATCCCTGATAGTCAGATCCGGAATTGCGTTTTTTAAAAGTTCATTGTTTGTGATAATTTTAAATTTTTTATATAAAAAATAATCCCTGATTTGGTCTACTTGCAAATATGCCAATTTCAAGTCTAAAGTTAAAGTTTATGTCAAAGTATCGAAATCATTTACCATAGTAGACTCTAAAAGAGTAAGAGTGAGAGGTTTGAATAAAGAGAAAGAGACATACTTTAGTTGATGCATGTGGATATATCAAATAACTGCTTGAGAAGCCATTGAAAACGCGTGTGGCGGCTGCGCATGCGCAAAACCGCAACCTCAAAGACATTGAGAAGCGATAGATGAGCAGAGGGTAAGAGAGAGATAGAGAGAGTGAGGGAAAGAGGGAGAGGGAAAGAGGGTGGCTTGCACCACAAGAAGTTGCATTGAAGTGCGTGCCGGACACACATTGGCAATTTAACGCCTGCTTTTGGTATTTAATATTTGCCCTCCACTCCTTCCTCCCTCCTCTTCTCTCCAATTGGCTCTCCCTGCCCCTTTTGGATTGCTATTATACATTGCAGATTGCAAGTTGCCCCTTTATAGAATAACTCGTCTCTTGGCAACGCCTCGAGTTATTGACGTTGGCCAACTAACTAACAGCCTGGCCATCATTAAGGCCAACACCAAAATTCAGCGATGCGTATAACCAATCTCCCTCCCCTGCCCCTTTCTCCTCCCCTAAACTTCACCGATTGTGCAACATATGTTGGCCATATGCTGATGGTTTTTTTTCCCTCATTTTATTTTAGCCAATTGTTAATTGCTGCCGCTATTTTGAGTTTGTAGCTGTTGTTGTGGTTGTTGTTGCTTTGCTTTAAGTTGCTTAGCACGCACCACATTTCATGTTGCAACAACATTTGCAACATGGCCATAAAAATATGTAAATCCTTTTTTTTGTAATGTTGTCTGTATTCCGCAATCGATTGCACTTATAAAAAAAAGCGCTTTTAGATACAATTTCCCCATGTTTTTTTAAATCAAGTTTATGACTCTGATATAGATAGCTCTGATTTGTATCGTTTTGATACTTTTCATAGCATTTAATTGCGTGCGTATCAATGCATTTCCATGCCCTATTGTATCTCGCAGTTTGTTTATTTTTTATAAGCTTACAGATAAGTTTTTATCACAATTATGCGGCGGTATCTGTCTGTTTTAATCTGTGGTGTAAAAATACCTTCTTTTTTCAAAAGTATTTCACAGATACTTTTAACCCTAGCTCTTATTACTCTATACTTAAAAATATCTTAATTAAACTTTTATAGATGCAGAAAATTTACATTCAATTAGATACTTTTGTATCTCACATTTTACAGATACTCTGTTTTACAGTTGCAGAAAAGAATTTATTTGAAAAATTATAGCAGCTGAAAATACTTTCGTATTTATCAATAAATTAATCTAGCTGAAGATACTTTTGTATCTCAAAAGGTTGTTTTTTATCCGATTGTTATTTTATGTTTCCCAATGTTGTTTTAACTCACTTTGAACAACATTTAATTTATTTGGCAAATTTTTCAAAAGCATTTTTTCAACCGCAATGCATTTAATTTGTTTTTATTACAAATATAATAAATGGTTATCTATTTCGAAAAGAATTTGGCATAATTCCACGGATATTTGTCTGGTCGATTGAAGTCGCTCAGGAATTGTCAGCTGTTGGTTTTTATTTAGAATTAGAATTGAAATGCATTAGGCAAATAAATCGCTCAATATTTTTAGCAATTCCAAGTATACAAATATGTATCAAATACATCTATAGATTTTGTGTGGTTGTTGATTCTCTTTTTACGTATAAAATAAACTAATAATTTGCGTGAATATCAATAACCAGATACCCCAGACTGACCCCGTTTCGTTTTGTTACGTTGTTGTTGTTGTTGTTGTTTTTCTGGTGAAAAGGGGGTGGGGTAGGGCGTGTTAAAAAAATGTGAAAAATACATTTGCATGTTTTGCGATGAAAATGAATTTATAATCCCACAAACAGGTCAACCCGACCGACCAGCAACAATATTTGTAAAAGAACAGCACAATACAAAACGAAACCAACAAAATATCACTTTTACTAGCCTCTCAATGTTGTTGTTGTTTTTGTCACTTGGATTTATTGGATTTATTACTAACGCGGTGCAAGTTACTAGGACTCGAATATCACAGAAAAACTGTCACAGAGAGAAAAGAGACAGAGAAAAAGATACCGAGTTTGTAAATTAAATAAAATACACAAATTCTCCCTTTTGTTATTTCAGAATGCTAAAATGAAATAATACGCAAACGATTTTATTTATTAAGCAAGCAATTTATATTATTAGTATTATTTGCAGTTTCGACCAAGTTCTCTCACTCGCTTTTGTAGTCATCAACATGGCCATAATTACAAAACATACAGACATATTAAACAAAGTGTACATATTAACTACTTACTTGAATGGCTTCATCATCCTTTCTTTGAATTCAACTAACGATTCGAGCCATATTGGGCTTCATCAATTATAATATGCAATAATTGGCTTGCACAATTCAATGCATAATTGTTAACAAAGGCAGGTCAGAGGCAGGTTTTGGGCCTAAATAATAAGTAAAATTGCTGAGATTTGAGCCATGCTTGTGGCCATTTAATTATAATCGATTAGCCTTTCGACATAAAATCCTATTGCCTTGTTGCTCGCAATTTGATTAATGACGTTTGCTCTTATTTTCATGACCTGTACGTTAAATTTGTGCTCATATTTGCAACAGGCAGGGAAAGAACCTCGTCATCAATGGAATCTGAATTACCGAAGGTTTCCTTGTTTCAAATTAGAGTAATTTTAATTTTGATTGATCGGGCAGAGTCAATTTTAACTTGCTAAGGTCATTTTATTTGCTTTGTTGCAAAGTTAACCTTTTCTGAGATATCGATAGCAATGATTTTGGTTACTATCGATAAGCGTAGCATTGGGAAAAATATAGATTAACCAACTGATGTGTTAAATTTGAATTTTTACTAATGATTATAAAACCTATCAATTTTGGTAACTGCTAAATGGTAATTTAAAGTTGTTACAGCTGCTGAAATTATTTAAAAATTTGATTTTTAATATATTTAAAATTAAATTCAATTTATCGATAGTGTTCATGTCAACTTATTAACTAACTATTTAAACAGTATGATAAACATATTTTTATATTTATTTTTTTTATATTTTCGATTGTTTTGTTACTTAACATAAGTCGATGGATTTAATTTTTGTCTCAGAAAATAACTGGAATTTATTTCTTATAAAACATTACTAACTTATGAAACTATTGATAGCACCAATTATCGATAAGTACAATAGATAAGAAAGCGTATTATTATCTTCTTTAATATGTCTGCATACTTTTTTGTTTTCTTACCAACTTTTAATATACAAACTAGACAAGAAGTCTTTTTAAATGATGATTTATCTCTTCTTTCGAAAACAAGCATACTTGTGGGCTTTAACATGTCATAAACTTGACCATTTAACCATATGTTGTCATCAATATATATGTAACTATTTTTAAGCATAGCCAAAGGGCCTTGTCAAGGTCGTTTTGCGACAGGTTGGCAACAGTTTTTCTCTCATTGGCAACTTGAACTAAAATGCTAATCATCGTGATACAATATTTCTTTGCAGATGCTATACCCCAACAACAACAACAACAACAGCAAGTGCTACAGCATCAGCAACAACAACAACAACAACCACAGCAACAACAACATCAGCAACAGGCGCCGCGTTTCACAACGCATCCTTCGTCATCGGGATCCATTGTTAGCGAAGGACGAACGAAGATTTTGCAGTGTCTTGCGTTGGGTAAGTTGAAGCCAACAATAAGTAAGTTCGTAACATAAGCTCTCGGACACGGGATATGGCCAAGAAGGGGGGCGGGGCAGTTGGTGCTGGAGTGGGAAGTCTAAACATTACACTTGTCCTTCAAAATGCCTGACAGCTGAGCTTAAGCATCTAAGGAGGAAGGATATGCAAGGGTATTGCGGCAAGTGGCATGTAAAATGAAACCATAAACGAAAACACTTTTTTTTTTTTTTTGTATTTTCCATTGTTGTGTGCCACCCCGTTGTTGTGGGTGAGGGGGCGTAATTTTGCTTTTGAAAGATAATGAAGTAGAAAAACAATAACTTTTATGAGGTTTCCAGAGCAGTTGGGAAGCCCACGAGACAGAGAGAGCGACGTAATCCTTTGAGCCGTTTTTCGTCTGGTGGGTGGCTAAGGGAGTTAAGTAAGGAAGTAAGGTCACAATGAGGCTTGGCCAGTCGCTTTAGGGCACACACATACACACACACACACAGGTGTTGTTTGTCGACCTGGTCTTCTGCGTCTGGCATTCCCAAGTATCGGTTACATACATATTGTGTCATCCCGAAAATTGCTGTTGTGAGTCGAAAGTTGCCTTCAGCTCTCGGACTTTAACTCGTTCCTTCTCATTCTCCTTGTCATTTTCATTCTTTTTACTGTTGTTGTTTGTGCTGTGTAAAGGACCCTCAAGACAATTTGGGCTCTGACATCCTTGTTTCCTTCTCTCTGTGTGTGTGTGTGTGGGTGCTTGGGATATTAGCTTTGTGGCCTTATGGTCACAGGATTCGCACAATTAGCCGTGAAATGTATTAAAAATGAATGCATATTGGTACATTGATGGGTCAAAGGAACACCATGCCTTACTCTACTCTCCTCTTTCTCTCGCTCTCTGTATCTGCCTCTCTTTCTCTGCTGTGCAGCTCAATTTGTCTGGCCTTCAAGTAATTTCATGAATTGCCTGGAAAATTGTCAACTCGGAGGTTAAAATGACGTGAAAACTTTTATCATTGAAATTAAAAAAACAAACAAACAAAAAAGAAAAATATATAACATTGATTAGGGTTCTGTACAAAGGGATTATTTGCAGTCAAAGTATTTGAAACACTGACTTTCAAATAGCTTGCTAATGTCATGTCATTAATTTAAATCGAATCTGTTAAATAAATTAAAATTTGTTTACTTCTCATAATACTTAATTTAATTTTACACCTAAGAGGAAAAATGAAAAAGAAAATTACGTAAATTGTTACAGTCTTTATAAGTTTATATTTTGTTTCGGCCCTTCTTTTGTACACGTATAATAATCCAATATATAATCGTATAACTTTAAATACATTTTCTAATATATAAATATTTATCAAGTCCTTTTTGAAATCCTTCAAGAATGCTTTAATCAAAGATTTAGGTTCGAAACTTTGTTTAATTTAGTGGACCAAATTTTGTTAACATCTCAGATGCTTTAGATTTTTCTTAAATTATTTAGTTGGCAAAATTGTTTCCTAAAAACAACGTAAATTTTTTAACTGAGTCTAACTTGTGTTTTTTTTTATTCAAAGGTGTAATATGTAATTATTTAATTTTTAGAATAAATAATTAATATTTAGTTATTATTTAATAACGTGGTTGCTTTGAAAAATGTTATTACTGATGACTAATATTTATGCATAAATATAAAAACTATATTAAGTAATCGTTAAATGGAAAGCAACTACCATAAATCTGCCTCGGCGGAATCCTGACCTCAGTTAAGTGATGTCTGTGTTAGCCTAATTTGTAACTGCATTTACAGGGTCAAATGGTCGAAGCTCTCAATCCCGTGACTCAGTTACAAAACTGTTAAGCCAAAATCCAGAATTCAAAACACGTCAGTGCGAGCGATGAGCGATGAACCAACAAGCAAACCAAGCCAGAATCAACCAACACCATCAGCAGTGGGAGCAGAGTACCACCGTCAATTGTGGTGTACTAGTATCTATATATGTACATGTGTGTGTGTGTGTGTGAGTGTGTGGTGCTAATTGATTGGCCTTTGATGGCCTGGCCAAGCCATTTGAGCTGTTTCAGCTGCGTGTATCTGCATACACAACCCAAACACATGCACACACAGCTCGCACACACACACACATGCATATGAAAATGTACTTACGGTGTCTGCCATGTTGTTGTGTTGCATGCTGCATGTGGCATGAGGCATGAACCCATAAAGAGCCCTGCACTTTGCGTAAGCTGCAAAACGGCCAAAAGCAAAAAATGTTACACCAAAAGAGACGAAAAAAAAATAAAAAAACAAAAAATAAAATATAAGAAAAACATGAATGAAATGTTATCTTTGGCACAGCGAAGAATTTATACCCTTACATATATCTTTTAAAGAGTGTTTGTAAATGATCAGATAAACTCACATCTTTTGACATCAACAAAAAATAAAAATGTTAATTCTTAAATTTTCCAAAAATACCTTCAAAAAATTTAATTTAATATTTAGTCGAAACATAAAATATCACTTAATATATATTTTATACTATACATACATACATAAAACTTGCTTAATCGATAAAATCATCAAGTTTCGGCGACATTTTAAAGATTTTAACTCTTTGTAAAAATACCTTGAAAATTATAAAAAAAAAGTCTTTTAGTAGTCCGATTTAAATAAAATTTGGTCAGGACTTATAACACAATGTCAAAAACACAGTCTTTCAAAATTAAGCTTTGATATAAATATCCTGACAAAAATGAAAAATGCTCTGTAAGGGTATCGAAAAACAACAACAAGCATGCAAGTCTTTTTGGCAGCTGTTGTTGTTGTTGTTCCTCCTGCCTGTTGTTGTTATTGTTGTTGTTGTTGTTGGCATCACACATGCCGCGACAAGCGTTGCCAATAGCTGTGGCATTCACGCACTCAGTCACTTTGGCGCTTTTAACTGTCAGCACACACACACACACACACACACACACACACACTGACACACACAGATACGAATTGTAACGAATGAGGTTGCAGATGCAGAATGCTGATATGGATAGGAACGGGAACTGGGCGGGAGGGAACTGGAAAAAGGGTTGCGGATGTTTAGGCCTTGCAGTTCTTGCTCGCTCAACTTCACCTATCTTTCCTATGCCTTTCTCCCTATTTATCTTCCCCCTCAACTTTGCCCTACCTCTGACTGCTGCCAAGGAATGCAGACGGTTGTTGTAAACTATTTTTGTGCACTGTACCCATTGAATTGTATAGCAGAAAAGGTTTTTTTAGCTGTATTCAAAGGCTTGTAACAAGCAGAAACTCTAAAATCAAGATATCAAGAGCATAAGGAAGATCTTTGACCTATAAAAATATAATATTGCTTTATACACATATCATGAAAAATTCAACACAATCCCATGCTAATCACAAAAGTTATGCAAAGAACAATTCATCCCAGCACTGGCGCCATCTAGCGTACGTTTACATTAAACATGTATTCTTCATATACAACTTTTTTTTTTAGTTTTTAGATACATTTATGTATAATTGTCTATAGGGTATCTACTAGTTGATCACACTTCAGTGCCACATCTCAACTTGTTTTGTTATCTTTAAACATTTTTTCTAGCTATTTTGCGCCCAGTTTTTAGTGTACAGCGAATTCTGTGGCTTGCTAACATTGCAACAACAAAATAGTAAAAACAAAAAAAAAAAAAAAAAAAAAAATAGGTAGTTGTAACCATGTCGCATAACATGTTGGGCGAAAAGAATGCACAACCAGCAAATACCCTGTACATTACAAAAAAACTTAAACCTTTCTCCTCTTTATTTTAATAATATGTTAGAACTATTTTCGAAATAAAAAAAAGTTATCGTTATGTTTTTTCCTTTTGTTTTCATAGTGTATTTTGTAGTATACTTTTTGGGACTGCAAAATTGGATATTCGGCGATTTGCAAATCAAAACAAAAAATTAAATATCTAATTAAAGAAGTCGACTAAAGAAAATTTGTAATATTTAAATTGTAGTTAAAAAAGAAAGGATATTTAACTTTACCAGACTAAGAACTAAACACTCAAATTTAAAATATTTGTTTTAATATCAAATAATATCAAATCTTTAATTTATAACTAAAAATCGAAATAACAATAAAATTTTAAAATTCTGTATTGATAAAACATTTGTTGCGAAAGACAGAAAATTTCAATGCGAGCCGCTATAAATTAGCTTTGGTAGCACTGTTTAAATACCCTGTAAAATGTTCATCAACTAAATGGATTTGGGGACAAGCAACAAAGATAATTTGCTCATGTTGTTGTTGTTGTTTGTGGCGCCATCTGGCGTTAAATGCGTTTTGTGACACCGAAAATGGCCAGATATTTAGGGCAACTTTTAGGGCAGATTTTGGTAAGCAGGTAAAAACTGTTAATCAGGATTATCAACGACAAGTTGAATGGGCAATGGAGGTGCACAAATGTAACTAATATGGCATGTGCAACTGCCACAGCCAGCGATGTTGCAAGTACTTACAGCATGTTGTATATCGTTTATATTTTTATTTTTTATTTTTTTTTGGAAAGAAGGGGATTTTGGTGCAGAGTGTTATAAGCATAAAGCCTTGGCAAAGTGTGTGTTGAATTGTTTTTCAACAAGACGCGACGCGACGAAATGCAACTTGCAACAAAGACTTTGCTTTTTTATGGCCAAGAAGAGCCGCGGCCAGAGCCAGAGCCAAGCCGGCTGAAGAAGCTGCAACGGTGCAGCAAATGGGGCAAGAAAGGATAAGGAAACGCGAGGCACAAAACACAAAAATAAAAAACAGCTAAAAAGAAAAAAAACACTGAAAAAGTGTTGGAAAAAATGGGATGAAAATGGAAAACCTGCAGCAGCATCTGAAGAACGTGCGTGGCTTAGTTTCCTTGTGTTTAACTATGGGTTTAGAAAAGTGGGTTTGAGTTAAGTTTTTTTTCTCTCTCTCCATATTCCCCTCTATTCTTAGCGTCAACATCGAAAACTAACAGAACGAAAACAAAAAACAACAACAAAATTGCAAGAAACATTACTAAGCGAAACAAAAAAAAAAAAAACAACAACGATTACAACAAAAAGTATTGTGTAAGGCATTGTTTTTTGTCTGTGTATTTTATCGCAATTTTTTTTCTTTTTGTATGCAATTGTTTTTCTTGTTGTTATTATTGTTGATACTTCGCTTGTTTGCCAGAAGAGCCAAGCCGGTTTGAGTGCCATTCCTTAAAGCCTTAACATTGTTTGGGCTTAAACTGTAGGCCAGCAAGAGAAAAATTTAAGTAGACAAATAGGCCAAAGTCGAGGTTCAAACACACTTTTAACTTGTTTTGATTTCTCTGTTTTCAGTTTGAAAATTGCATTTTTTAAACATGTTTAATTTCCAAGAAATTAACTCTACGAAAATTTAATAATTTCCGAAAACCTTTCGTAATGTTTGCGCTTTGACTATACTTTAGATCAGCGGTGGGCACGCATGGGCTCCGGGAGCCAGCGGCTGCTCCCCAATTCAGATTTCGTGACCACCGCTGCTTCAGACTGGCTGATTAACTGAAACTTTATTTTATAGAAATTTAGCATCGAATAAAGATATAATTAGGATATAAAAAAATTCAATATGAAGTCGCTAAAATTTATATTTCTTTCCTTTCGAATAAATTATAGAGAACCAAAAAATATTCTTAAAGTTATGCGTGTTTGGTGTAAACAAAGGGTATTTTTAAAAGTAAATAATATGCCGAAAATTCCTTTTGTAACCTGCGGGTACTTCGAAAGATCAACAGTATTCCAGACAGTATAAGAAGGAGAAAAGTACACGACAGTAAAATAAGAAGATACAGCGAGAAAGGCAATGAAGAAACGAGTCAAATTGAGAGAGAAAAATAATTTATTTGAAACCAAAAATTAATATTTTGAGATCAAATTAATGCTTCAACCGTTTTTTACCCTCTTTTCTATACAAAGGAAAAACATGTACCATAATATTCATGATAAAATTTAACTCAAAATTTATAAATTTTTTATTACTTGATAATTGGGTAAAGTAAAAGAAAAATGAAATATAAACTATTTTCATAATATCGAATATCGAAATTAAAACCTTTCGATAATTTTATGCCAACTTTGTGAAAATATTTTAAATATTTTTCTTGCTTTTCCACCTTACCAATATACCAAGGAATAGAAAAATTTAACAATTTAGGTAAAATTGTAGCATATTTATTATGTTACATGTGAGTCAAGAACAAAGTCGCTTGAGTTTTGCAGATTTTTGCATGTTTTACGGTTCATTCAAGTGACAAAGCAGACTCCTTTTAAATTTATTATCTTGCGCATTTCTAAGCAAACTATGTGCATATTTTTATTACTAAACAACTTGAAATTACACAGAGAAAAAGTGAGTGAGAGAGAATGAGATAGAAATAGAAATAGAGAGGGAGAAAGAAAAACTTCATGCTTCCTTCAGCTTATCTACGACAAGAATTTGTTTTCCTCCTTTTTTGAAGGCAACGTGCGATTTTGTTGCTGTTTTTGTTTATTTTGCTTTTCACTGACTGCACAGTTGACACACTTACAGATACCCTGTCCATATTTTTTTATCTCTCTCTGTGGCTTTCTTTGTTTGTAGCCTTGACTCACGTGTGCCACTTGATGAGAACTGCTCAGATTTCTTGGGAATTGCGTTTACATCTCGTTTCCTGGCCAAGTTTTGTGGTTAAAGCAGAAAGACAGATGGATAAAGAGAGAGAGATAGATAGGCGAATATGTGAACAATGGAAATACATAAAAGTGAAATGTGCTGCCAAAAGTGAGAAGACAACAACGACAACTGCAACTTGCACCATTAGGCAAGCACAAGAATAAAAAGAAAACCGAAAAAAAAAACAAAACGAAGGAGAAACAAAGCAAAGCAAAGCTGCCACTTGACGTGGCGTGCTGCGAAAATCCTTTTAGGCCGCCCTTTTTTTTCCGCCTTGCCACTTTTTGAAGTTTACTTAAATTCGAGTGCAACAACAACAACAACAGTGAGGAAAACAACAAAAAGGCTGTAGTTGCTGCATATCCACGTGGCAACAACAACGATGCACAGTACTGTGCATAATTTAGCAGACACTTGCCACACAAACACAAGATAAACTTCAGCGTCATAAAGGTCAAAGCAAGAAAATAGACTAGTAGAAAATTGAACTCGAGTGCAAAGACCCGTTAGTTAGTGTGTCTAAAAAAAAAATATATTTAAAAATGAAACAAATATTATAAAATTTAAAATTCAATCAGGGGTGTCACAGAAATCGCTTTCGCTTGAATTGAACTTAAATTTGTATGACATTTAAGTGAATTTCAACAAAGGCTGTTTGTATGAAATTTAAGTGAAATTTAAGCGAAGGCGATTTCTGTGGCACCCCTGAATAGCTTAAAATTTGTGATACGCGATTTTCTAAAGCAGAATTTGAAGCCACGAGCAACATTTATATTGGTATTGAATTGTTATTGCTGATCAAAAATATATATACTGTGAAAAGCTCAAAAGACTTCTTAGAGATTTAAAGTGCAGGGTCTAAAACAGGGTCAACAGGTAGATCGGACATCAAATCAAAGCAAAGTTCAAGCTTTGTGTTTGACAATAAATCAGGGGGATCAATGAGGCCTGCGACGCGACAATATGGCAACATCAACATTGCAACTGCAACACGACAGTTGCAGCTTTGCTATTGACAGAATATGCGATTTTAGGCGGCTAATGTCAGACTGGGCCTTACATTGTGTGTGTGAGAGAGAGAGAGAGACGGGGGAGAAGAGATATAGGTAAACTTAAGATGAGTCCCTTGGCGACAACATGGCAACTTCTGTAAAGCGGAGACGGCCACAAATCAAACAATTTCCGCAAGTTGTGAATGCAGCGAGAGAGAGCGAGAGTGAGAGAGAAACAGAGAGAGAGAGAGAGTGATAGAGTGGGGGAGACATCTACAAATACACACACTCACACACACATACACACACATACACAGAGTCGACACACTTTTGTGCAAATGCAATTTGTTGCGTGTGGCATCGTCAGTTTATTGAATTTATTTATATGCAGTCGCTTGCTTAGACATTGACTGATTGATTGAGTGATTGAGCGATTGAGTCACTCGGAGAGTACGAGACCAAATTTCATTATGGCCTTTTCCCTCTTAACGAAAAAAACGGACTTGTTGCTTTTCCGGTCTCTCTCTCTCTCATTCTCTTTCCCTCTCTGTCTCTGCTAAAAATAGAAAATGTATTTTAAATCCAGCATTCAATCGAAAATTTTAGGGCAATGACAACATCTAAGTATCCCTAAACATATTTTTCTTTTTAATTTTATTTTTGTTTTAATTTGTTTAATTTCTTTTTAATTTTTATTTGTGTTCACACCATGAGATTTTTACATTTAAACATGCAAACTTATTTTAATGAGTTAAGAGTTGAACCTTAGTCCAAAAAAGTATGCTACAGAAATTGCAATTGTCGAATCAGAATTTTCCTAACTAAAAAGTGCAAAACAAAAGGCAACAAATTTCTACATTTCTAACATGCTTTCGGAGTCAGAAATGTATTTATGATAAAAAGTTTTTCATTTTGAAATATTTTTTACAACATAACAATAATTTAAAACCCATTTATTCGTTTTATTCAATGCATTTGATTCTGATTTCCTATGGAGCTGTTATTTAAAATATGTTTAGTGTCAAGTAGTATTTTATTATGCGATTCTACCTATTTTTTATTATTACAATATCATGATATGCTGCTGCGCATAAACTTTTGCTAATAATAATATTGTCACATTTTCGAGATGCTTGCAAATTCAACTGAATTATGATTTCATTCCCCACTTTCATATCCTGGTCTTCCCTTTACATTCCGTTCCATTTCATTTCATTTTGTTTCGTTTGCTTAGTTACATCTTTTTTGTTGTTGTTGTTGTCCTGTGCAAATGGGACAAGCTGGACAGACTGGACACTCTGGACAGTCGACACGCTTGACTGTGGTCCCGTATGGCTTTGGCTTAAAGGATTTGTCAGTTTAGTTATTAAAAACTCATGAGTGTATGCGTCTCTGTGTGTGTTTGTGTGTGTGTGTTGGTGTGTCACCGTTACATACGGTGACATGTGTATCTGTGTCTGTGTGTGTGTGTGTTTGTGAAGGAGAGTCTCTCACATGGGAATTCTCCCACTCATTCTTTGGCTCTGCTTATTGGGGCTTTCACTTCGATTTAACGCTGACACATATCGCTGGAGAACTGACTTTTTTTTCTCTGTTTCTGCTACTGTTTCTTCTTCTTCTTCTTCGCCTTTTGCTTCTTCTTCTTCTTGTACATTTGCTTTCGGCTCTTTGGCTTACTTACTTTACTTTTGCTACACAGGGAAAAACGTTTTGGGATATCGGGATAAAGTATATCAGAAGCGTAATTTTATAAAACCAAGTACGAAAACCTTGATTCAATTAGAATTCATTAATTTCTCTTGTGCTTAAATTTTGATTAGTGGGCCTCTATATGAAATTTTTTCGGCAAAATCAAATCGTTTTAGACTTTTTTTTAGACTATTTTAATGCTGAGTGGTTGCCATTTTATTGTGTTAATTAAATAGTAATTATTTCAAATACATGCTAAAATCAAGAATTTTTAAAAATTGAATTTTAGAATAATTTGTGTTTTTTTTCTGTGTACTTTTTACCCTCTTGTCTCGATATTTCTCCTTCTGCTCAGTATTGACCAAAGCGACGGCATTCGGTTAAGTAAGTCTGTGTGTGTGTATGTGTGTATCTGTGTTTGTGTATGTTGCAGTTGTGCTGCTGCCGCCTGTGTGTATTTGCCTTACAATTCCCCAAATTGTAATTTTATAGCAACGTCATTGCCCAAATGCTCAAATAGACTTTACCCTCTGCTTTGGCATCGCCCAACTTTTTATGCCGGCCAACACTTGCAGGAACTTTTTTCCTTTTCTTTTCTTCTCTTCTCTATTTTTCTGACTTCTCCTCTTTTTTTTTTGGCTGCTGGCTCTTTTACTTATTCTAGCATTTCAGACCTAGTCTATGTATCTGTCTGTCTGTCTCTGTGTCTGCTCAATTCGATTTCATCTGCTGCCAAAGTGCTGCCAACTGAATGCAATTGCATTGCCATTGGCAACCCACTCTATGTGTCTTCATATGTGTGTGTGTGTTTGTGTAACAGCGTCAAAATACCCTGTAAGCCAGTATTTAGATAGCATGGTGTATTTCGAATTTTAAAGACATTTTGTAACAGTATAGTTTTGCTTTTTACGATTCAAAAACAAATGATTTTAAAGAATTTTTTTAACTGTCGAGGCTTGAAATATAATTTTAAATAAAGAATTAAAATGAATTATAAACAATAGTTCAGTGCACAACATATTTTTAAATTTTAATCAAATTAGTTGAATTTTTATTTAACAAGATCTGGAAAAGAGAAATGTGTTTCGAACATGAGAAAATTGAATTAAAAAAAAAAGTGTTACTAGCGTGAGAATATTTGCCTTAAAAGTATAATTGTAAAATAAAAAAAGCTTTTAAAAACAATGATAATTTTGGTGTATTCTTAAAGCTTAATTAAAATGGCTGTGAAATAGAATCCAATATTAAAATTGACATATTTGTTGACAATTAAATAAAAATAAATATTTTACAGAGTATCCACGTTGACAATCACAAAATTGTTGAGTGGTTAGCGCATTTTGTTTGCTGTGAGCGCGCTAAATCGCTGGCTGTGCAATTGGGCCTGAGGTTTGGGTTCGGGTTTGGGTTTCGGCTTATAGTTTGGGTTTGAATCGCTGTCGAAGGATTTGGGATCAGCCATCGAGTGGAGAGCCAGCTCAAATGTTGAGGCTGTTGCAGAGTGTCTATCGGCTTTCAGCATCAGCAGCCGTTGCACTCATCCTGTTGCATGGCCATTTCATGTTTAGATATCACTGTGTTGAGTAGTTGTAATAGTGAGTTAGTCGAGGGGGGAGGTGGACATAGGGTGGACAGGGACATGGACAGTTGCTTAGGGGTTTTAGTTGGCTAAAACGGATATTTAATTCAGAGCTTCATTTAGCTGGCCAACCGCCGCCTATCCTAAAAAAGGTCAAAGGGTCAATTTTTCGTTTAGAAAATGTTGCAATTGCAAATTGCAATTTCATTTGGTTGCACGAACACCGCCGTGCTGCACACATAAATCAACTTTAAATTAAACGAAATCAAAAACGCCATTTTGCAATACAATACGATACGGATACGGGTATAGAACTGAAAAGTCGTTTATTTAAGTTCCTCTCTCTCGGCCGATCGCATTTTGTGCAAATTGTGTGCACAAATCGAGTTGCTTCGAGTGTGTCCGGTTCAATGTTACACCGAGCGAAAAAATCAAGTGTTTCAAACTTTATTTCTC
Source organism: Drosophila recens (assembly GCA_037043495.1). Lineage (NCBI taxonomy): Eukaryota > Metazoa > Arthropoda > Insecta > Diptera > Drosophilidae > Drosophila > Drosophila recens. The sequence continues at coordinate 38,518 of JBAMBJ010004462.1, forward strand.
ACTTAGATTGAAATTAGTAAAGTCGAGTGTTTCAATCTGATTTTAAGGACGATATTTTGAGTACGCAAGCTAAGTATTTTTGTATTTCAAACTGAAAATTGATAACGTACTCGAGAGAAGTAAAATTTAAATTCGATTCAAGCTCCCCAAACACTGTTACTGAGTACAAAAACATCTTAAAATAAGATACTGAAATCCTTTCAGTTAGTCAAGACTAGCTACAGAAATTATCCTGTGAAATACTATTTTCATTTGTTCTTCTATGAAGATTGATGAAACTTGGTTAAGGAATTCTTTTGTACTTATATTTATATTTGAATCGAACTTGATTAAAGTACGGGTTTTTTCTCTCGGTGTACTAGCCTCGCTCAGCTCCCCTCTTTCTATTGTCCCCGTTCCCGTGCCCATTCCCATTCCAATTCCTGCCCAATGCTCTTGGTCTTTGCATCCTGCTGGTGTCACTGTTGCGGGTCCCTCGATACGATAGGCAAACGGAAGCTCAAACAAATAGTCAACGAACTACGAGCTACAGCACATACTACACTGAGCGCAACGATAGAGTGTGATGTGTAGCGGGGAGTGTGAGAGTCGTGACAGAGGAGGGGGCTCTGTAGAAATAAGTAATATCCTCTTTTGTGCCCGGGCGTGGCCAGAATAAGATTTAATCGCCACTGAACCAAAAGAGATATGGCTTTCAAAAAAACATTTTCATTATGCAACAATGCGAACGCGAAGCTCCATTTTCCAACCAGCATTTCCTTCCCCCTTCTCCCTTCTACTGCCACCCCTCATATCCGTATCCCTTTTCTTATTTCATTGCAGTTTACTGCAAGACTCTTCCTTCGTCTTTTCTTCTTTTCCTGCAGCAGCAGCTCCAGTCTCATTTTCCTTAACAAACACTGTAGTCAGCTCTATGGCTCTATAGATACATATTCATATGTACATATGTATGTGTATGTGTATGCATACGTATTCATTCATATATGTGTGTTTGAACTTTATTCACAGGTTCGCCACAGCCCACATATCGCTGGCTCAAGGATGGCATACCCGTTGCCGATTATTCATCCAGTCAATTTTATCGCATTCACATCACAAGACGCGAGGATGCCGGCAGCTATCAGTGCATTGCCAGGAACGATGCTGGATCTATATTGAGTGAAAAAAGCGATGTTGTTGTTGCCTGTAAGTACACACACACACAAACACACACATAAGACCTGCTATTACATATGTCTGTCTGTTTGAAACACTGATAAAAAGTAACGTTTTCATATTCAAACTTAGTGTGAAGCATTTTTATCATTTTATTTTAACAAAAATTTATTTTAAGCATATGAAGAAATCAATTTGATACCTAAAATAAGTCATTAGGCTTAAATAAAAAGCATATTTACAAGACACAAATAATTAGTTTTAATACAGTGATCGGCACGCAGACACTCAAACGTTTTGCAATGCGCTTGTGTGTGTAGCAAACGTTTTCGCTTTGCTGAAAAAGCGAGACAACAAGAGCCGAAGTCGAAGCATTTTCGAAGAAACACGAAGGCTCGCTGTTCTTTTCTACTGTACGTGAGCGGCAGCGCAGTCGCCACGAAAATTTGCTATGCGCACGGGATAGGGCCGTGCCGATAGCTGTTTTAATATGAAAACATACTTATTAAAGTGCTTAAAATATTAAAACTTATTGAAAAAAATTATTTTAATTCTGAATATAATTTAAAGTTAATTTCAAACAAATAATAATAATAATATAAATTAAATTTTCAAATATTTAAATTTTAATCAAGTCGTAAAAATTGTTTAGAAAACTGTTTTTCTCAGTGTATGCTTAGCTCAGGTGTGGAAAATTATTAAGCTGACTACTTCAGGCATTGACAGCCTTTTGTAGTGTCAGCGCTCATCAAATGAGAACTAAACCATTTTCATTCGCTTGGTAATTGCGTGGGAAAATTATATGTCTCTCTGTCTGTCTGTCTGTCTAACTGTCTTGTAGTGAACAGTTCGGATTTACAACGATCCAATGCCATTCGTACTATTGTAAGCCGCTTTGTGCCCTGTTATCGTTATGAATAATTTGAAATCTATGCCAAGACATAATTTGATACAGTTTCGTGTAATCGTTGTGATTACATCAATCCTCATTTCCATGTTCTTGTTTTCTAGATACTATTTGTCAGATAAGTTGGTCAGTAATTGGAGTTTTTATCGGAAACTAACACGCAATTCCCTGACATTCTCATGCTCTAGTTGACGTACTCAAATCGATTGATATTATACAGATAGTTGCAGATAGCTATAATTATGTCGAAACATGTGCACTTAATTTCGTTGTAAAAATACTTTGTTATAAGCGCGTACTTGTCTATTTTATTATTATTGTTAATTGACATAAACAAATCGTAGTAAAAGTCTATGGCTTCAAATCAAATTTTGAATAATAAATGAAACGAAATGTACACGAGTTTAATTTCACATAAATCCTTTTAGAATATCATAGTATACTGAAAAAGTTTTGTAGGTGGTCGTAAACTTGGTCATATTATGTTACTTAAATTAAATTATTAAATATAGAAAGTATAAATATAGAAACATTGAGAAAAAAAACGCTGTTCCTTGTTAGATACATAAAGCAAAATTATTGTTTCATTTCAACATTCCAAAACGCCATTTATATATTGTTGCTAAGCGCGTATTTCATTTTAGTGTTCCATTAGGAAAAGTTCACAAATTAAAAGCTATAAGAGTGTTTCAATCCAACATTCCATTGCTAATCAAGTGTTTCATTCCAGTGTTCCGTTAGCTTAATCTAGTACTTGCAGTTTTTCATATCATTTTTTTCATTTGCTTAACAGTTTTTCAATTCTTTTTTATATTATGCTAATTTCACAAATTACTATAAAGTGTTTCATTCCAACGTTCCGTTGCTAAACGAATGTTACATTCCACCGTTTTTTTTAAGGAAATCTCCCAAATAGTTGTCTAAAAAATGCTTTATTCCGCTTGCTCCCAAAAGTATGCAATAAATATGCATTAAGAATAATTTCATTCAAAACGACAATTCACTAGAGAACACGACAAAAATAGTAGCAAAAAAGAAATAACCATAACAATATTCTAACAGTTTAAGTAGTTAATTAAACTAATTGAATAATAAGTGCTTGGACAAGAATAAGAGTTGAAAAGGAAAATGTCAACTGAGAAAGGGCGAGAGAATGTGGGGCAAGAATTCAATGTGGCATCGATTGAATCGTCCACTTAAGAGAACAACACAAAGATTGCGATTTGTAATCGGAGCTATGTATGTAGCTGAACATGAACATGAACAAGAGCACGTGGCAGCAAGAGTTACGTGCGATAATAGTGTCAACTTTCAACTTGGGGCAAGTTGACAATTGGGGGCACGTTGCTGCTAATCAAACGGCTGTCACAGCAGTGCCAACAACAACAGCAGCAAGAAGAAGAACAATAACAACTTGGCTTATGGGGCGACAGATGTAGCTGCTAATTTTTCTTTAATGCGAACTTAATTACAACAAGCGCAACAACAACAGTTCAACAATTAGAGAGAGAGGGAATGAGAGAGGAAATAAGTGAGATGGCGGACACTTGAGCTGTGACACATGTGTGTGTGTGTGTGTCGTTTATATGTGTGTGTTCGCATTACGAAACTGAAACTGCTTGAACCTAATAAATCGAGCTCTCCACAAGCTTGTGACCTTCTTTTCGGGCCATTCTAATAATGAAGATGATGTAGTTGTTGTTTGTCATGATGATAATTATGATGATGATGATAATGAGAATAGCAATGTTGACAACGCGTCAAGTCGAGGAGTGAGAAATGTTGGGCCTGCTCTGACTTGGAGCATCGTCTTGAGCACTTAATTAATTGTAGGAGTGCTGCGCTTAAACTGAACTAATAACCTTTAGAGCTGAGTGTACGGCTCGTCACTGCACAATTTGGAGTGGACTCGACTACGAAATACCCTAGATAACTTCAATAAATACAATCATTAAATTATGCATCATAATTAGATAATATTCTTAATTTTGTTTCTTAAAAATATGCATTAGCAATTTTTATATATTGAACCCAAGTGTTAATGCGTAAAATAGTAGCTTGAATAATTTCGAGATTATAACTAATCGAGATCAAAATATGATAGTGTAATTTAATATAGCTTTCAAATTGCTCATGTAGTTATATTTTTCTATTTCGATTTGTGGGCGAAGGCGGCGGATCATTCAAAATTCTTCGTAAGAGTGACCGTATTGTGTACATGATTCTGCATACTAAATTTAGTGGCTCTAGCTCTTCTAGTCTTTGAGATCATACAGATACGAATTAAGAATATATGTGTAATTCATTATATGCATGTTTGCATAAAATTATTACTGCACATTTTTAATGCATTTGGTATGCAGGAACTTGCATACAAAATTTAGAGTCTCTAGCTCTCATAGTTTCTGAGATCAAACAGTTCGAGAGTTCGATGGAGTTTGTATTAAACCATTATACCCTTTTTAGACTAGAATAATAGACTCAGGGTATAAAAAGCGGGACAACCAAGTGAAATATAGTCACGCAGAAGGAGGCGAAAGAGGAAGGGAGGTGGAGGAGGCGAAAGAGGGTGGATGAGGAGGAGAAGAAGGTGAAGTGCGTAGTTTATGGGAGGTTTGAGGAAAATTGCCTTGCCCGCAGGCCGACGTTGCTGGATTCAATTAGCAGGCGTGACACTTGAGCCTCGGTTCTTCGAGAGAAAGCGAGAGAGAGAGAAAAGAGTGAGAGGCAGATAGCTGGAGGGGGTCAGGTCACTAGCGCTATTAAATTGTAATAACCCCGCGCATATTTCAATTTTAATAACTAATTTCTATTTACCAACATTTTTCCCCCCACTATTTTTCCCTATAGATATGGGCAACTTTGAGAACATCACCGAGGGTCGCTTAACAGTTGTCAGCGGCCATCCGGCGATATTTGATATGCCCACAATTGATTCGATACCAAAGCCATCGGTCGATTGGCAAACGGTGGAGGGGCCTTTGAACTATGACATCAAATACGCCATCACGCATTCGAATCAATTGATCATCCTCAGCGCCGACGAGAACGACAGCAAAGCGTATCGGGCGAGGGCAATGAACACCCAACTGGGCAAGGAGGAAATGAGTGCGTTTGTCCACCTAAAGGTCACGGGGGATCCCTACGTCGAGGTGGCACCCGAGATCATTGTGCCACCGCAGGATCTCAAGCTGAAGCGTGGCGAAAGCTTTGCCGAGCTGCAGTGTATTGCGAATGCCCGGCCTTTGCATGAGCTCGAGATGATTTGGCTGAAGGATGGCGTGGCCGTGGAAAACGCCGGCATTGCACACACTCTCAACGATCCCTGGAATCGCACGCTCGTCCTGCAGCAGGCGAATAGCTCGCATGCCGGCGAATACAGTTGCCAGGTGCGTTTGCGCAGCGGCGGCTATCAGACAGTCACCGCCACAGCCCGGGTCATTGTTCTAGAGCCACCCATGTTCTTTGCCCAAATGCGTGCGGAGACTTTTGGCGATTTCGGCGGTGAGGTGTCCTTGCCCTGCGATGTTGTCGGTGAACCAACGCCCAAAATACAATGGTTTCGCAATGCGGAGCGGATTGAATCGCAGTTACAAAATGGCGGGTAAGTTACAGTTGATTTTTCAACACTGGTGATTATTTTTGAGATTTTATATGTACATTACTACTATATGTTTACTACAACAGCTATTGTAAGTCAAGTCTTCATATTCCAAAAAAATTAATTTAGAAAGATTATTTAAATTCCGTTTGAATGATGCAAAACTTTTCTTAACCCATTAAGTACCCATTGAAAATTTCGAATTAATGTAAATTTCTTCTTTTAAAACTTTTTCCTCGATTTTAAAAAAAAAAAGTTTGGATGCAAAAAAATTCTTCAAACATAAAAAAATCTTTTCCCTAGTATTCTTTATAATTTTTTGAAAATAACTTAAAAGGCACTTTTTCGTAATTTTTATACAAGTCTCAAAATATTTTAAAAAATTCTAGGGAAAAGATTTTTGAAAGTTTTTATTTGCAGTCACTCTTAGAACTGTTTGAAGAATTCTTCACTTGACTCGACTTGTCATAGTAAAAAATAGAGTGTACTTATTATTTTGGCCCGTAGTGTATGTATATGTTACATTTTGAAAGTTCCACAAAAAAATGTCTAACTCAGTGCTGTAAAAGTGCGTTATTAGTGTTGTCAAATGCCAATTGGAAATATGTCCGTCTCTTCATCTCACAAATCAGCTCAGTTTTAACTTTTTAGAGCATTAACACTTAAGTTACATTTAACAACTACTGTTTATTATACAACACTGTTAAGTGTTAAAAACCATACATTTTAGATCTGCGTGAAAAAGATCGCTGAAATACAATTAAATTGAGTTGATTTTTCGGTTTATCCCAACGATTATTTTGATCGTTTATGAAATCAAAACAATCGAAAAGGGAAAGCTGCACATTTGTATGCAAAATACAAAAAAAAAAAAAAAAAATAGGATGCTGAATTCGCAGAATATGTGTGAGCTAAAAATCGAAAGCAATTAGTTGATGTGAAGGAGCGAGATAATTACTTGATGATGCCACACTAATGATGAATCATTATGGCTACCACCTCTTTATTTACTTTTTTTTTTTTGCAGATACGAACTGAAAGCGGATAATACGCTGATAATTAAAAAACTGACGCTCGGCGATGAGGGAATGTTTCAGTGTCTGGCGAGCAACGAGGCCGGCGAGAAATCCGCCTCCACCTGGCTGCGAGTGAAAAGTAAGTCAAGTACAATATTATCGTTTATATCGCTTACGAATATAACAGAAAAAAATGGATTGAGAATGCGTATATATAAATCATTGAAACTGACTGATTTGGCGAATTACTAACTAATACTTATTCCTCATCAAGCTCGCCTGCCTAACAAACGCTACAAGTGTGGGCTGATAAGTCTAAGTAGGAAAACGCGACTTTTTTTTAATAAAAATAGATTAACTTTTTAACATAATCATTATTTTGGGCCATTTACTTTATCTGACGGCGCTGCAACTTCTTTATGGGTGCTTAAATTAGGCACTTTTCGAGAAAATCTCATCATTCAAGTGAAATCTCTTTTCGCCAAGCTATTTTCCAAAAATTTTAACATTGTTAATAGTCACAAAAGATAAAGTCTGGGGAATATGCTGTTTGCAGAACCATTTCAAAACCCAATTCATACAATTTTATTTGAAGTCAAGAGTTAAAGTTTTTTAAATCGGGTAACTTTAGGAAAAAATTGCCTAAGATTAAAAAAAAAGGTAACTTGCAATGAATATGTCATCTCTAATAAAAAAAAAAATTGCGGCACTCGACGCCTATTTTTTACAAAATGTATCACTTTTAAATAAATAAAATAAATAAATCTCCAGCCTATTTTTGTGAGGGCTCACTATAAAATGTTTCCAAAATTAAACAGTGTGACCGTAATTTTTGAAATTTAATTTGCCATCATTTAATGAGCTAAAGAATTTTATATTTGTTAATATATTTTTATAAAATATTTTAAATTGTCAATCAGATGACAATTCTGCGTTTTCCTGCTTAGGCCAATGACTTATCAGTTGACCCTCGTGAATGCATACTAAAATGGCTCTCACCCTCTCTCTTCCCATTCTTTCATGTCAATTTGTTGTTGCATTGAACCCGTTCCCAAATCACAAAATTTCCCATAAAATCCAAATCAAAATAAAAAGCAGCAACAACTGAAGCGACAGCTTCGCTGCAGCCGCGCGTGAAGCGTTTGGCGCAACCGCGCATCTTGCGGGTGAGAGCATCGCATGTCGGCATGGGATCGGGATCGGGAACGGGATCAGTATCGGGCTCAGAGTCGGGCTCGAGAATGGGCATGCAACCGGGCCAGGGCATAGGCACGGTCTATAAACGCAAGGAATTTCGCTTTGGTATGGGCAAAAAATACAACAGAACAAATAACAAACAACAATAACAACAACCTTTGCAATATGCACCAAAGTTAACACTTTCAATTACACTAGCAATTATAATCGTTTGTTGCTGTTGTTGTTGTTGTTATTGTTATTGTTATGATTATTAAATACTTTTTGCCACCGCACGCACAATGCACTTGACTTGCATGAGAGGCATTTGAAAACTGCACTCGTTTTTCATACTCTTTGGCACTCGACGCACTCGCTTATTCATCATCATTCAGCACTTTAGCACCCCTATAGTTCCCCCTTTCACATTCCCCTCTCCCCTCGCTCCACTTGCAACTTGCAACTTGCCACTTGCCACTCAAGTGTTTTAAATGCAACGTAAATATGGCAATTTGTTGCTGTTTATGACTAGTTTTTATTGCTTCATTATGTGCTAGCATTTATCATCATTGTTTGTAGTTGTTTTTGTTCTTGTTGTTGCTGTTGTTGGTACTTGCACGTTGTTAGTTACTCACTTAGTTAGTTAGTTAGTTGCCTCAGTGAGCCACACTGATTTTGTGTGTGCTTATTTTGAGTGACTACATTTAAACATTGCACATCATTAAACTAACAATTTTGAAATAAACAATGTAGCATGAAAAACAATTAAAACCTAATTATATTTAATTGTTTAAACTAAGCATTATAACAATTTGTTTGTGTACTCAATGGAAATTACTCTAAATTACTTTTTACAGCATACTTTTTGGGGGAGAATTTTATAGAATGAAATAAACTTGAGTGCTATTTATTATTCTATACCCTTTTTGTAGCGAGGACTGCAAGTTTCTCATGTCTTATGTGATACATTTCAAGAAACGTGTTAGAAGTTCTATTAAGTGCACATTAATTAACTAATGCCTACATTTTTTTTTTTTTTTTTTTTTTATATTCTTATTGTTTATTTAATTATTCTGTTATTATTTACAACAACTTAAATTAAACTTATATGCTAACTTCTAATACAACCTAGTCAAAAAACTAGGTAAGCTGCTAATTAACTAACAAAGTTGCCTAGTGGCAAGGTCTATTGGGTGATGTCGCTTCAATCTTCTTCTCATAGGCCTTCCCCTTATGGTGCGCACGTTTAGAAGTCGACGTGCGAGAGGGTTTATGTGGTTTTCTAGACGCTGGATGTACTGCATGGTCTGTTTTTGTAGGACATCCCCAATTTTAGGCACTCGCAGATCGTTTTCTATGTTTGCTGTCCTTACGTACCAAGGAGCAGCGCTAATTAAACGAAGGGTTTTGGCTTGCAGTATGCGGATTTTGCCCAGATGGGTTTTCGCAGTTATTCCGTATACTTGTAAGCCATATCGCCAGGAGGGAGTAATGCAGGTCTTGTACAGCTTCACCTTGTTGTCCAGAGATAGCGATTTGTTTGATAGGAGCCATCTTATTCTCTTGATCCGGTTTTTGAGAGTCCCTATGATGCTGGACACATGCTTGGCAAACGTAAGGTGATGGTCCAAGTGTACTCCCAAGTACTTGTAGCTGCTGAGATGCTCCAACCTCTGGCCCTGCAGAAAGACGCCTGAACAGAGGCTTACGCGCAGAGCGTAGGTCACATTGGCGCACTTGCTTGTGTTGATTCCGATGTTCCAGCGTTTTGCCCATGCTTCAAAGCTGTGAAGGTACAGCTGCAGGACCTCAGTGGCTTCTGTGATGCGACTACTCCTGGCCAAGATTGCCGTATCATCTGCATAGGTGGCGATGAGAAGATCGTTCGTGTCATCAATGGGGATAGTAGATCCAGTGGGCATATCGTGAGTGAAGAGGGTGTACAGGGTGGGCCCTAAGACACTGCCCTGTGGTACACCGGCTTGTATAGTCCTCACACTGGACTCCGCACCATCTAATACAACAGAGAACGTCCGGTCTGCAAGGTAGCTGCGTATTATCCATAGTAGTTGCGGAGGCAGAAGTGGTTTGATTTTAGCAAGAAGTCCATTGTGCCATACTCTGTCAAATGCCTGTGTTATGTCCAGATACGCCGCCACCACGTACTCCTTTTCCTCAAAACCTTCAAGGATGAAATTTACGACCCTATTCAGCTGCTCAGGTGTTCCATGAGATTTTCGAAAGCCAAACTGAAAGGGAGGAATTTTCTCCTTGATGCTTTCCAATTGAA
>JBAMBJ010004463.1:0-12699 GCA_037043495.1 Drosophila recens
TACCTCCCATACAACTGATTAATAACAATACTCGACACTTTTCGGACCTGTGTCTTGGGGCAGAGGTCCCAAAAATTTTTTATGGGACGGCCCATGTCTAACCATTTTTGTTGAAAAAGAGGCATGTCAAGCCATTTTTGATTTTTTTTTTCAAAAAAGTTTCTACTGTATCTGCATGCCTTCCATTTTTCTGTAAAATGGGCCACGAAAGCTTTCAACTTTTTGTTTTTTTCTTCTAGGTAATTTTTATAAAATATACCAAATACAAATTCTTTGATGGCTAACATTTTATTTTTGGCCACTTTTTCGCTAAGCCAATTAATATAAATATACATATATAGCAGCTTCGAAACTGACATTCCACCTAAAAAAGGGCAACGAGGCTTAAGAGTTGGTCAAGTAGTTGGTGTAACATTTTTGAAAATTTGTACACCACAAGGACTCATACTTTACATATATGCTAAAATTAGCTCGGATCCGATCCGAACACGCTAGTTTTAGCCCAAAGTTGACAGCATACGCTATAAAAAAATGTATTTTAAAAAGGCATACTTTTTCACCGCATTTTTTTTGCTACACATTAAAAGACGGGTCACAAGCATATAATTTTTATTTAGTACATACCTTATCTGATTAAGAAAAAAAGATATTGATTCAAAAATTGACAATTGGTTTAAAATTTGGCTCATCCAAAAAACGCTTAAGAATGCAGTCAAATATTGGCCTGAATTCATAAAATATCAGTTAGATTTTTGAAGAATTTTAATTGAGTATAATGAATATATTTTAAATTTTCTTTAATTGTTAGTTTACAGGCGTCTTCAACTTATGTGACTCAACTCATGTGTGTAGAAAATGTATGGATTTGTACTAGAAATGAGACACTTAAACAGAAGATGGAAATATCTCTGAAGTAAAGAAAGGAGGAACTCTTTTTAACGGAGCATAAGACAGACACAGAGGGAATATGCTTGCATTAAATAGGTAGATGATTTAATATGTTGAGAAATCGATAGATCTTAAACTTGAACACCACAGCTGTCTTAGATAGTATTGCTTTATATAATTTACGCACACTTTCTCATCTTGAGAGGCATGATTTAAATTTTAAAACTTTGCTTTCTCACATTGCAAAAAAAACTTGTCCGTAGGTCGAGAATTAAGCATTCAAATTTCATAAGATTATTATTATTAAAATAATATTAACTAAGCTTTAAATATCTGTTCGATTCTTGAATTTTTTTTAATTTTTCTTTAATTGTTTGTTTACAGAAGTCTTCAACTGATGTAGCACCAAATGTGACAGCAGGAATGTCAACAGTATTGTAGAAAATATATAGATTTGAATTAAAACTGAGACACTTAAATAATACAGGAAATGGAAATATCCTTAGGATAAAGAAAGGGAGAACATATTTTAATGGGGAACATACTTGCATTAAATAGGAGAATGGTTAAAGAGAAATCGAGCGAACTCTTGGATTGTCTTGCTTTATATAATTTACGTACACTTTCTCGACTTCAGAATTATAATTTAAATTTTAAAACTTAGTTCCAATGTCGCTTTCCCATTTGAAATTCATTGGCTTGCACTAAATCTTGCAGGCCACTAACGCTTAGTTTAGCTTTACGCTCAAACCGTTTTCTTTTCTTTTTCTATATTTTTCTTTCTTTTTACCTTTGGGTCATTTGCAGAAAGCTCTGTGCACCATTCGCTGGATATTCTACCCTAGTTTCATGTGTTGTGCATTCGTCAAGAAATGCAGTAAACGCTAATAAAAGTGCATGTCGCATGGCGCAGTTTTACGAGTGATGAGAATGGGAATGGGATGGGACTGAGACTGGAACTGAGACTGGGAATGGGAATGTAGTTGGGAATGGGAATGTTACGCATCCTTCACGGAGCCAGAAGGCGGAAGTTGGCAACGCTTATCCTTTAGCTGCTTTTAGCCAAGTTAAGCTTGTTAAGCTTGGCACGAAAGCAGTTTTAATCTCAAAATTAAAACGTTTGTCATTTACCAGCAAACTTTACGACTCATATATAAAGAACAAGTCTAGCTTTTGTTCTGCTCTCTCTCTGTCTTTGTTAACATCTCGTCTTCCCTCCCTCTCTTTCGCTCCGTGCTCCGTCTCCATCATCGTCATTTCAGTAATCGTTCTCGTTGTCGATGTCGTTGTTACCGTCATCGTCTTCGTCGTCATAGTCGTCGTCGACTTCGACATCGTCATCTCCTTGTAGTCGTAATTCACTTGAACTTGTGTAATGCTTTTGGGTTAAAATCGTGCCATCTATATCCATACACATTTCCTTAACCCCTATCCTTTCCTTGGCCCATCATGCGTCATTTTTGCATGCATTTATATAGTTTTTATTTTTATTATGGAAAATAACAAGCTTGCGCTGTCGATTTATTTTTATGACTCGACATATACAAATATATATATTTTTTTTAGTATTTAAATTCGTTCCCCAGTTCGATTCTGTATTGTGGGATACAAATTAGCAAAGATTAGATACGGATTTGTTACTCTCTCAACTAGTATGCAACTAGTTGCAAGTAGAAGCTGATTAACTTTTGTTAGGGTAGCAATTTTTCATTCCTCTGCTCATTGTTTTCTTATCAATTGGTTTCCTTGGCTTCGTGCTTATCAAACGTCATTAACTTGTCTCTCTCCAGACTAGACTCTGCATTGACAAGTGTAATTATTAGCAAACATATACATACGTAAGAATGTAGAACAACTTTCAAATACCATTTTCTACATTGTATTTACTTGATGGTTATGCTTATTGCATTGAACTTGAAACTTGTGCAGATAATAAAATAGTTAAACTAATGTATTATTTTAATAACTAAACATAAAAAGAAGAATTTATTTTTAAGAAATAATAAACAATGTATAATTCTATTCATAGCTCATAGTTCTGGGTTAAAAACTCGTGTATGTAACTTCTTTGGGGAAAGTTTTTATATGTACATTTTCTGTTTTGAAACACTACAATATACCTTCTGTATAAAAAGTACCGGGAATTGTTAAAAAAAACACAGAATTTTTTATTTATTTATCAAAATATATTTTGTCGCCTTCAAAGTGATCCTCATTGTTTGCAATGCACATGTGAATACGGCGAAATCAATCTTCCATGCACCTCTGGTAGTCCGATTCTGGTAAGGCCTTTAGGACGCGCTGCGAATTCCGTTTTTTGGGATTTGGCTCGTTTTCCATGCGCCATTCGCTCGATTGCTGGCTTGTAAAGGTGTCGAACTCATAGACCCATGTCTCATCACCAGTTATTATGCAATTCAAGAAGTCTGGGCCACGCGAAATCATGTCTTCGGCCACCGGTTTGCGATACTCTTTTTGAAACAAATTCAGGTCTTTCTGGACCAGTCGAGCGGCGACACGTTTCATGCCCAAAATATTGATTATAATGCCATAAAAGGTCATTTTATCAATGTTCACTTCACGGGCCAGCTCTCTCATACTGAAACGACAATTTTTCAGCACTAAATGTAGGATTTTTTCGATGTTATCGTCGGTGGTAGACGTGGATGGCCGGCCGGAGCGAAGCAAATCTTTGACCACTTCACGCCCCTCTTTAAATGCACTAAACCACTCGTATGCCCGAGTTTTAGACATGGTTGAGTCACCATAGGCTTTTTTTAACATTTTCAGGGCATCGGCACACGATGAGACACAAAATTTGAGGCACAATCTTTGTTCGACTATTGTTTCCATGGTAAAATTCGCAGAGCAGCACTGAGGTAGACTTGTTTGGACAGCTGCCATAAACAAACTAGTTAACAGATCGAGCCCAAACTCCGGTTGGTAATTACAAAAGGTTGGGCCAACCTACAAAAAAAAAAAATTTACCGAAACCTCTTTCGAGGCAAATTTAAATGACAATTTCCCGGTACTTTTTATACAGAAGGTATAATAGATATTTTAAGAACGAGGACAGCTTATCAACTATACTTAGGTAGCTTTATTCCATGTCAACTCTAAACTATAGACTATATTATTGGTAATTGTATTCCGTGTGCTTATTTAGTTGGCACTTTCAAAATTCCGTTCCTGCCATATGCCAAGCATTTTTATATATATTTGTTGTCAAATTGTTTTAGTCTCTACATCGTGCAACATTGTAAGCCCACGTATTTTACTTTTAGTTGAAAATTGTTAAATATTTTTTGGTATTTAAATATTTTTTGGCATAGGATTTTATGATTGCTTGATGATTGCAAGCCATTTGGTGGGTCAGAAATTCACAGTATGGATCATTTAGTTTAACACTATTGACTCAAGTAATCCTTTCTGGAAATCCAAATTCTGAACGCTAAAAATAAAAAGAGTGTTAAATAATAATTAAATACTTAAATAAAATCTTTTTAATCGTTGCTGGTAATTTAATTTAAAGGTCATACCATCAGTGCAATTGAAACTAAGCAAACAAAACTCACACGCCAACCCCAAAGCAAATCGGAAACTCTATAAACGCTTGCAGGGCAAAAAAAGAAGGAAAAGCAGAAATAGCCATCATCATCTCATTCGTTCCCACTTGTGGGACTCGAGCCCTGACCAACTGTGGCAACTATATTTGAACTGAATGTACACTATAAAAAATAAATAGGCAAGTGGTTTTAAAAATAAAACTCAAAATTAATATCATTTTCTTTTTATCTTATTCAATATTGCTTTTGAAGGGACTTAATCTAAAATGCATTAGTAATTTTGTAAACTATAGCAATCGTTACAATTTACATATATTGATTTTCGCAACTTGTAAATTGCTCTTCCAGTGTAATCACTTGCAGAGGGCGTCATGTGCAACCCCACTACCAATCCCAAGCATTCCTTGTGTATTTTTTTCTTTTTTTTTTGCACGCTTTGATACTACGTAAATTGTTTATGGATTACACGTGCCGGGCATGTCAACTATGTTGAGAAGGTGTCAGGGCGACCCGGCGCTAATATTGTCACAATGTTGGCCGCTTTGGCGGCGCCTTTTCAAAATATCAAAGGCTTCCTGTTGGCTGTCCAATAACTTAATAACAATTAGCCAAATTCCAAAGTGAGACAGTAATTTGAAAGAAATATATTTAAATATGTTTAAATATTATATACGAATAGTTTCCAGTATTATTTGTAGAGTGTTACGATCGCTGGGCCATAAACCTTTGCAATTCATTAGCTTCGATGTCAGTTACGTCAGGTGTCTACTTTTCACCCATAAACCAACCGTAATAATACATATATTATATATTTATTTCTTTAAATATATTATTAAGTCGAAGTGTGTTATTTTCTTTCTAAATAAATCTTGTATAGTTTGTAATTTCATAATTGATAATTGGCGTCGGATCAAAAGTTGAGCATTGTAAATTGCGCAAGCATTTCAGGAACAATTCAAGCAGGAATTCTTTGCTAGCTCTTTGAAGAGTCATTGGGGAACTAAATGAAGTGTCCAAATTGTTGGCATCTGTGGTTCGCATAAATAACGCCCTAAATAAGACGGAATTTAAAAGATACAAGGGCTATTTTTAGTCGGGAAAATTGTTTAGCTGTCTCTTTTCTATAAAAATAGAAATCACAATTAAACTGCTAGAAACCTTCTGAAAGGACGAGAAATTCCGATTTGACCGACTGTTTATGAAATGAATGATAATAATATTGATTTGAAATAAAATCATATAATTGACTTCAAAACTATTTTCAACTATTAAAAATGTTTAGTTTAATTTAATTTAAATTTAAATAAATCGAAGAATAAACGCATATTCCTCTAATAAATGCACATTTCCAGGGCGAATGCGACATTTGAACAGCTTTTAAATTCATAAAAGTAGCTAAAATATTAAAACCAATTTGTCATATTTTTATATTTTGAAGGTGAAAATCCAAAATACGAGTAATAAACATGAGATATAGCAGGCGATATTTTTTCGAAATGTTCATATTTGTCAGGCAAAAATTTTAAATTGTGTTGTTAAATTTTTTAACTTAAATTAAAGAAACAATAAAGATTTTATGACAATTTATGAATTTTTGGTAACATTTATTTTTAAAATGTATTTAATGCTTGCATGTAAAACTGCCGTAATACAAATAATGTATTATATACAATCCCACATAATTGGCAACTGTATGTGGCGAGGAAGGGGAACGACACTTTGAGGAAATGGTTTAATATTCATTGAATGCACGGCGAATAGAAGCGAGTGACATTGTCACTGTGCCGTGCGCCGAGTTGTTCCCAAGTCCAAGTCCCCAAGTTCCCCCGCTTTGTCACGGCATGTGTTAGACGACGACGACGACAACGACGACGACGACGACAACGACGACTACGGCAACTCACGTTGAAATTCCCGAGCACTTTCACTTTCAAATACACATGTGCGCTTATCACTTATTGGCATTGATAATCAGCTTAAGGGCTGTTTGCACAAGTACGCTAAATGCCCTTTTTTTTTGATAATATTGCCTTATCAGTGGGCAGTGTTATCTCTGTCTCAGTCTCTATCGCTGTGACGTGCCGTGAGTGGCAAGTATTTAAACTTGTGTGTCAGAAAGATGACAAGGCATCGAAATATATTCAGAGATATTTAGAAAGATATGTGGAATGTCCTTTTTTTAGTGAGAAATCCATGCAAGTGTAAGGACTCAGCCAATTACTTGGCTCGATCCTGTCATTAAAGCCAATTGGCAATTGGCTTTGGCTTAAGTGGCCAGCAGGGTTAAGGCCTGGCTAATGCGCCTTGGCCAACTTGCAGCTACTGTTCACTCACTAATTTCATACATGATTTCGATAGCCTAATGCTGCCTTGGGTTTAGTTAAGTTTTTCACACTCTCCTCCTATCTCTCTCTTTCTCTATGTCTCTATCTCTGTCTCGTTCCCGCTCTGGTTCACTCTGCTTTAGCGGTAATTCGTCTTATAGACAGACGCCAAATGCTTGCTAGACTGTGGCATCGTAAAATTTTCCTTTGCGCTTTTTTACGAGCGCCCCAAAACGTTGACGTTGATGACGACGTTCAACTTGTACAACATTTAAAACAACAGCAACAACAATAAAAACAACAGCAGCAACAAACATATTTATTTGCCCGAAAGGTTTTCTTTTCGACAATTTTGACATCGCATGAGTTTGACGCTCGTAAAATTAAGAATGAAAAGCACCAAAAATATAGCACCGAGCGTTGATTTTTTGTCTTTCATTTCAATTCGTTTCGTTTCATTTTGGTTTGGTTTCTTTTTGCTATGTTCGGTTCCGTTTCCACGGCTTTTATTACCGCCCTTTACATTCGCGTTAATTGCAGTGACTCTGATATAAATCAGTTGATATGACGCCCGTGTCCTTTAAACAACAACTCTGTCAATTGATTTTGGTGTAGACCAACCCTTGGCATGAATCTCTGATTCAATTTTCGATATTACACTGCAGGACTTTGATCTACGCTGGACATCAATACACACATATTCATACCATTCTATTGTGGTTAATGGGTTAAGTGTTTATTGATACTCAGTCTAAGAGAGAGAGAGAAAGAGAGGAAGTTGTGGAAAAGTAAAGTGTGATGAGTTCATTTAAAATTGCGGATGTGTTGAAGTGTTCTTTGGCCATTTGATGGAATTATAATTAAGGGATGTCACTTGAAATTATTTAAAAAAAAACTGGCCAAGTTTAGATACATATGTATTTGAAAATGAAATACTTTCGATTTCCGTATAAAATCATAATTCTTTAAATGTAAATTGACACTAACATTTGGTCTTCAGCAGAGGAATTTGTAGTTCATGCATCTCTTGAAAATCGATATGTTGAACTTTGAAATTAGTTAAAATATTTCAAAATTCCACAAAAAATAAAACCACATTTTTAACAGGATCTTAGGACCATAGTAGATTAGATCAGTCAATCCTATCTTATTATTAATGTACATTTAAATTTTATTTAACATATAGTTTAAAATTTGACATTAATTTCTATACATTTAACGTCAAATTCTCTATTCAATAGACATTGAAGACATTGAAGAAACGGGCCTGAGTATTGCAAAAAATGCATTTAACTTTATTTATTTTGACATTTGAATAGCCCATGAATATTTGCCAAATACTCGTTCTTACGTAATAGCTTAATGAGTTGATTAGACTGCAAAGAAAAATAATATATTGATGGTGTTCGTGCCGAAATATTTATACACTTTTCTGACATTTCTTTACACATTATACAGATGGATTATCCCCTGTTATACTGAGAGATAGAGTCAAGCAAATGGGGACGCTGGAAGCTGGACAGACTTCCCAATCCCAATCAAGATTTCATGGGCAACAGTCACGTTTTTCTCAATGCGTTACAAATTTCGTGACAGAGTTTTACTACCCTCGACGAGGGTATAAAAACCAGATTTGCCGAGATAAGTGTGGGCCATAAAGATACAATTTATGTACATCCACTTAATATCACACACGTTGATAGTCTACATGTTATTTGAATTAAAAAATCTGCCTAATTACTTTGCGCCTGCAGCAGCCTGAAAGTTGATTAAACTGTTTCCCAATGATTGTTTAAACAAATTAAATAGATTGAAGACAAGTGAATAAGCGAATGAATTATGAATTGCGCTGTCAAATATTATCATATTGCAAATGTGCAAAGTCACTTAAGTTGTAAATCAAAGAGGAAATGGGAAGTTGACACTTGCCACAGTCGCAGCCGCAGCCGCAGGTGGCACATAAATAGCCAAATTAACGGAATAATTATCTGCCTAATAAGTCAAAATGTTGCACTTCGAACAAATTGGCCGGGGGCTTATCATCGTATCGTGGTCAATAAATTAAACGAACGACGATTGCAGTTAAATAGACAACACCTCAAGACATTATTTCTTGCACTTGTTTGGGGAGGCAAGCTTGCACAACACTGCGTATGCGTAATATGAAAATTATTGCCCCTTCCCTTGGCCGAAACAAGAATAAATTATAGGCAATGAATGATATTATATTTTGTGCGCAGTTTTCACTACCATACACTTGTTGCCAAGGCAGCTCCACAAAACTGAGATACTCAATTGACACAGTGCATTCAAATACTACAACAACAAAGTACAAAGCCAATGCGAGAGCAAGAGAGCAAGCAAGCGAGAGAGCGAGCGTAAGAGAGCGCACTGCATAAAATGCATTTGTTGCCGATTATAACAGAAAATTGCTTACACGTGCCAATTGTCGTTGATAAGAGGGGGAAAGAGGCGGACGGACGGACGGACGGGCGACGAGACCGACCTCTATGCCAGACAGAGCGCGGGAGAGAGAGAGGGACAGAGCACAAGCCAGACAGCTGTTGTTTGACTGTGAGCTAACTATAAACAAATGCGAGCTAACACACTCCACTATGTTGTTTGCTTAAAACACATTCTATTGCTCATGATATTCCTCCACTCGACTATTTATATAAAAAGATTCCTTAACGGTATACTTAGCACTTTCAACGGATTCTATTATACATTAAACAAACTAAACTATTCTAATATTTAAAAATGTCATACTCTTTCTTTACAACTCATATAACAATTTATATAAAAAGATTATTTTTCATTGTTCTTTCTATTTCATTTTAAGTGGGTCTCTTTAAAATTTTCTTTCAGTGTAAGAGGGAACAAAAAGGTATTTTTTCTTTTATCAGCTGTTAGCTGAGATTCACTCGATTGTATTCATAAATATTTTTCAATTTAAATTAATCTGCTTTCAATCGCAAACTGGCCAAAGAGAAAAGCTGCGCGCGCACTTATGGACTGGTGATTTGATTTACAACATAATTTTCTTAAACTTTTCTTCTTTTTTTCCGTTTTTTAACTTATTCCTCACTTTGTCACATAAGTATGCACTTCACTTTTCTTGTTGTCCAGAATCCGTTGAACTTTACTTTACTTTTTTCAACACCTTTCTGGTGTGCTCACTCACCCCTAGAAATCCTGATGAAGCGCTCCATAGGTCTCAGACGATGTTGTGTTGTGTTGTGGCTAGTTAGTATTTTTTCTAGGTGTTAGCAGCAGAAATGGCAATTAAAAATTAAATAAATACAATCGATAAAAAAATATATAAAATAATTTAGAAAAGTGTTAACCTTTTGTTTCCTCTTTTACTTTACAATTTTATTATTTTTTTCTCATGCACTTTTTATATTCTCTTTGATTGGCATGTGTAGTGTCCATTAATATATACGAATTTTATTTCGTTGTTTTGGTTATTAATTTCAAATTTAAACAGTAGATCATATGAGTTGCTATAAATGAACTATGCAAATATCGGAACTAGCAGCTAACAGAACAGTGTGGCAACCTTAGCTCTGTTAAATCAACAGGGCAAAGTTAACATTAGGAACAGCATATTGTCCTTCGATTTTCCCGATCTGGTAGCTCTGTTTTTATGCTATAAAAGCAGCGAAAAAGCAGCGCGTCATTCTCTTTGCAAAAATTTTCTGGCCGACACACGATCGTGCATTAATTTATCATATATATCAAGATTGAAGCAGTTTTAACCTGCAAAAGTCTTCGGAAGTCGTATTGTGGATTTGATTGGATTAGCGACGAACCGGCGCGCATTAAGGTAATTAACGAATTCAGCAGTTGGCAGAATTTACATTGTTCTTTTTGCCACCAGGTCTTTTCAACCCCCAAAGGTTAGCTGCATTGGGCTACCTTTGGACGAGATCGCTTTCTACCAGCAACGCATCTTCCTTGGCTCTAGCGGCTTCAACGCCAGCAGCCAATTGCGAAGTTGCGAGTGGCCAAAAGTGCCAATTGGATGCACCGGCAAAGAAGCGCTAGACGCGCAGCCGCCATCTTTTTTTCTAACCTCAGAAGAGGTACATTGACCCCAAGTGACTGCAGCAGGCTTGCTGAGTCACTCAAGAGTCGTCACCAAGGGATCAGTGGCAGCATCAGGAGTAGCAGCATTATATTTTGGAGCAACAGCGCCCAAGGCGCAAATCAGCTGTTTTAGCAGCCGCAGCTGCTCAACGAGGGAGATTGCAGTCAGCAGTGTGTGTGTGTGTAGAGTTTGGTGAAAATATGTGTTAGATCAGCAAGAATTGTGCTACAGTGGGCTTAGGCAATTTTAAATTGAAAAGTTGTGTAAAATTAAATAAAATTATAAATTGAAGAAAACATGCCAATCAAAGAGAATATAAAAAGTGCATGAAAAATTAAAATTGTAAAGTAAAAGAGGAAACAAAAGGTTAAACTTTTCTAATTATTTTATATATCGATTGTATTTATTTAATTTTCAATTGCCATTTCTGCTGCTAACACTTAGAGAAAATACTAACTAACCACACACAACACAACATCATCTGGAGACCTATGGAGCGCTTCATCAGGATTTCTAGGGGTGAGTGAGCACACCAGAAAGGTTGTGAAAAAGAAAGTAAAGTAAAGTTCAACGGATTTTGGACAACCAGAAAAGTGAAGTGCATACTTATGTGACAAAGTGAGGAATAAGTTAAAAAACGGAAAAAAAAGAAGAAAAGTTTAAGGAAATGCTGTTGTAAATCAAATCACCTGTCCATAAGTGCGCGCGCAGCTTTTCTTTTTGGCCAGTTTGCGCTTGAAAGCAGAGTAATTTAAATTGAAAAATATTTATAAATATAATCGAATGAATCTCAGCCAATAGCTGATTAAAGAAAAACTACTTTTGTTCCCTCTTACACTGAAAGAAAAATTATAAAGAGACCCACATGAAATGATATAAAAAAAACAAAATTTTTTGTAAACTCAATCAATGCACATGCACAATTAAAGCAAAAGCTTCTATTTTCCCAAATAATCAAACTCACATACCCAATTTAAAATTAATCCAAAAATAAATTTTATTTGTATAAAATTTTATATAAAATCAAATGAAGTAAAATTTTTAAAATTAAGAAGCAATTTAAAAATTGATAAGGAAAAAGCAAAATTATAAAAATATTTTAAAACGACTTGGTTAAATATTGAGAAACAAAAGCTGCTGAAAAAGAAAGCAAAAATTAATATTGTAAAATTAACTTTAAGTTCCATTATGTAAAACTATATTTGATTTTTCACATATTTGTCCATTTGTTAGGGCGTATATTTTTTGCGAAGTTTAGGATTGAAAAATTATTATGAATTGATTCAGATAAGAATGATGTTTAGGAATAAATGTCTTATATTAAAATTTGTCTGATGTGTCGTCTATTTATGAACATGGAGTGATTTGTTAGTTTTTTGTAAGGCAAGGATGAGGCAAAAAAGGAACTTTAGGGAGTCTGATAAAATTCTATCGCTCAAAAGGACTCATAGCTAGGGTGGGTTGTGACGAGACTTGCTATTACTTCCAACTTAATAGCATTGATCTAGTATTGTTTCCGTGACTACACCTGGTGTTGTTTTGTCCCTCTATCTCTTTTCGTTTGTTTTCTTCTTTAACTTCAATATTTATGAATTGTGGCTAGGATTTCCCAAATTATGTATAAATTTAATAGTAATGAGGAGAGTGTGGAAGAGTATGTCAAAAGAACCCCCCCACAGGCTGTTTTGCTAGCCAAAGCCAGGGAATCCACCCGTCGACCTCTATTCTGTCCAGAAAACCCTCTCAAGCAGATTTAGTTTTTTTTGTTCGAGCTAACCTGTGACATTACTTATTTGCCGCACAGACGTGGGGCAATGGAAACATGGGT